>JBBIGC010042807.1:0-11709 GCA_037576955.1 Lepidarchus adonis
ATGAACAAAACAGGATTTTCCCCTAATTTTAGCTTGTGCGGCTAATATTCAGGTGCGCCTTGTAGTCCGGAAAATACAGTATGTATTTTTACATAAATAATTGTAATGAAATTTAATGCGTAAAGTATGTGATGTAGCAAGTGGAAAAAAATGAAAATAAATGTGAGACAGCAACATACAGGCATTGTACAGGTATAAAGTGAAACCTAAACACTCATTATTTCTTGAAAATCAGTAACTTTAAAATAATATATTTGCACAGACACACAAAAGTGAAAGTGCATTAGTATTACTATCCACAAGAATGTCAGCAGTAACAGCAGCAGTATTGCCCATGCATAAGCTAAACTCAGTCACAGGGAGCTAAACTCACCCTGCAGTTTATCATGTCTGCGGTCCGGGCAGAGGGAGACTGGCCTGCCTTGGGCCGGACCAGGACATATGCAGCATTGACCCCGGGGCAGGAGCGCAGCAGCTTTTCCAGGAGAACTTTCCCCATGAAGCCTGTTGCTCCTGTGATGAGCACATTCTTCCCGGTGTAGAACTCTGGAATGGTAACCATACTGAGCCCTCCTCAGTCACAGCCCTGAAACAACACATACAAAATCATGTAATAAATAAAAGATATATTATATTAATGACATCAAGGGTCACAACCTTCTGAACCAAGGGACAAATCAGTAAACCCGGGGTTCCCAAGTGGCGTCTTTGGCCCCATCCTTAGGAGAATGGGAGTTTGATCCCTGGTGTTGGTGCAACCATCTATGACCAGAAGTCCAAGAAAGAACAACTGGTTTTGGTCTCTCAGGTCGCTATGATGGCCCTCCCCCTCCCCATCACTTTTTTTTAATGCTAGCCAGCTTTTTAGAGCCAACTGTAACAGCACTGGTAGTACAAAAAGATACAGTAGTTGATGGCATCAAGTGATTGGGGGAGTTCTACTGTAGGTAGTGGGTGGAACTGGAGATAACCAAGCTGGGTGGAAAGAATAGGCAAAATAAAAAAAGACAAACACTTAAACAACTTTTAAGCCAATTGATCATTACTGCTTTAGAAGTAAGAAGAAATCATCTCAACCTTAATTTGTTTCAATAGAGCAATTGATAAGTAAAAGCAAATGTGTTCTCTAGAATATAATTTTTTATTTAGGTTTACACTTTGTTCTTTTCATACTTATCTTTAAGAATGAGGAAAATAATTTGAATATCCAAGCAGTGTTATATATTTGTATTTCTATATTTAGTATTTGAACAGTTCGTCTTTAAGATTTTGCTTTAAATTGAACATGATGCTCTGACTGTGGCACCATGTTCGGTAAAATTGAAAAATTCCAGCATGTGACGGTAATAAGCCCGGAGCCCCACAAAAGGAAACCTGACTTCAAATGAAAAAGTGTCAAATCTGACACTTAAAGTAAGTAGCTAAGAAAACCTTTTAAGAGTATAATGTAATAATTCTTTCACTTTGTAAAAATGCATGAACATTTTTACAACACAAAAAAGAGAATATTTTAATTTTAAAATGAACGAAAAACCAGCAAACACATTAATATAAAAATTACCATGTTCAAAATAAAACAATTATTCAGAAACTCACTCAGAAACATTACCAATGCAAAACAGTCATTAAAATTTTTAAATGGCCAGACAATAATTTGTAGAAACAGACTAAGTAGCGCATATTAGGGCTGTGCTCAGAAAATCTAAACAGCAATATATAGCAGCCTACTCGTAGACAATGCACGCAGATGCTGCTGTACTGATATTGGTAGTTTAAGGACTTTTTGGCAAGTTTTCCAATGGTGTAATGGCAGCTTTGAAAAGGAAAGATCCACTATGGTGCAGTGAGCAATACAGCTGTATGGTGCCAGTGAATAATGTTGTTAGAAAGTTCGAAACATCAAACAAGTGGGACAGGAACTTTAATTTTATACTGTGTGTGATGTACAATGGGTACAATATGTATACAGTACATGAAAACAACACGTCTAACAAAGGAGAATGTGCTGTTTGTACTGCTGCTTCTTGTACAAATGTATTTACAATGCTGTAGAGAATGAGCTGAAGGACAAATGAACAAGATCCAAAAACAAAGAGCATCTCTCAAAGTGTATTGCTATAAGTATCGCGTTGTTGTTGCTGTATCGTGATACGGATTGTATTGTGAGGATGTTTGCAATACCCAGTCCGATCCATATTTTCTAGGTAATCCCAGTTAGAATATGATCTGTACATTCTGTGTGCATCTGTTGAGAACACATTTGTTACTCTTTGCTGTGACATCAAACCTCTGTGCATCCATCTCGGCACCTGACCTACGAGGGAATGATCTCAATCTGGGTCAGGAGACTACAGAAGACACACATTGACACCCTCCACAAGGAGGGTAAGCCACAAAAGGTCATTGCTAAAGAAGCTGGTTGTCCCAGCAACAAGGACAACTGCAGCTTTGAGAGGATTCCAAGTAAAATCCATTCAAAAATTTGGGGGAGCTTCACAAGGAGTGGACTGAAGCTGGAATCATGAATCATGAGCCATTACACACAAGACGAATCCTAGACATGGGCTACAAATGTCACATTCCTCGTGTTAAGCCACTCCTGAATCAGAGACAACGTCAGAAGCATCTTACCTGGACTAAGGAGAAAAAGCACTGAAATGCTCAGAAATAGATTAAGCGGTTTGGATAATGGATGGATGAATTACCTGTAACCCATAATTGTCGAAATTCCAAGAAATAAAGGCTTGACATATTTCATTCCATGTGTAATGAATCTATATAATTTTCATGATATTAAAATTTTGAGAGATGTACCTGTATTTACAACAAATGTACCATCCAACAGCTTCTTCTAATAGTTTTGCAATAGTGCAGGTTTCCAAACAATGCTGCAGGGCTGGACTTACTAAAAGAGTCATGTTGCAAAGTTATCTAAAAGGTAATCTACCATAAGAGTCCATGACTTCCTGCAGTGCATGCTCAGGGCTCTGGCAACTATTATCACCTTCCTGTTCACAAGTTCTGTGAAGTGAGTGACCCCCACCCAGTGGAACTTCTAAAAGGAGAAATGTTGCAATGCATTTGCTTAAGAAACCATGCGTGCTTGAGAGCTTGTTCTGTCAGTGTTGGAGTTAAATGTGTGGACTTCCTCTGGCACTGGAAGTGATGAAATCAAACCACACAGGTCCCCAGACACAACAGTCCTACGCTTTACTGCAAACATGACACATTCCAAAGAGAAAAGCTACAGCGTGGCGAAAGAGCGTTCTTGAAAAGATAACTCAGTTGCAAGAAAACTACCAAAACATAGTCAGTTAGTTCAACGAGCATTATCGATTCAGTGTTAATGGCTTTCTTCACAGGTTCCTGGCCCATGTCTCATTCACAGAGCGTAAGCCAATACAGCCCATTCAGCCAGGCAAGCAGTCAGACAATGGCTTAAGTTAATCTCTCCCAGTGCCCAAGGCTTATCAAGGTCAGCCCTTATCAAATGCATACAAACCTCTTCTCTAACAGACCAGAGCCCTATCAGAGTTAAAGGACTCGCTCAAACAGCGAAGCAGGTTGAGTTTTAGATATTGCAAACCTAACAGATTATTATACAGGTCTATAAAATGTGTAGGAATAATATCTGAAGCAGTTATACTGTGCATAGAGTGGAGGAAATAACATTTCATTATCATGATACATTTTGTGAATTGATATGCGATGTGCATCACTGGCCAACTGTTTATTACAAGAGCAGCAGAATGATTGGATTTAGTACAGTGCAGGTATTGGACACATTGAATGAAAATTATTGTTCTCATAGAGGCTAAACAAGCACATTGAGTGTCAAAATAGTGTTTAACAAAACTATACCATGATATGATACATTTTAATCATTGTCTGTGAATGCAGATTACAGTGCAAGTGAACAAGCTCTCCCTGTGTTTGTGTGGGTTTCCTCCAGGTTCTCCAGGTTCCTCCCATTGTCCAAAGACTTGTGGTTTAGGTCGACTAGCTGCTCTAAATTGCCAATAGCTGAGAGTGTGTGTGTGAATGTTTGTCTGTCTCCATGTTGCCCTGTGCTGGGTTGGCCTCCTGTCCAGGGTGAACCTTGTCTTAGGCCCATAGTTCAGCTCCAGTTTCCCAGGACTCATCCCCAGAATGAATAAGTGGTTTGGAGAATGTGTATGATATATCATAATTAAGATAATATTACAAAAGTAATATCTGAGAAGTAATTTGATACATTGAGAATTTTTGTTATAGGTTTTGTGGGTGATTATAAGCAGGGTGGCAGGGTGACATGACTCCTGCATTATATTTGATTAATCAAATATTCAAAAAGCATAAGCCATCCACAGTTACTATTCAGAATGTCTTTTTCTAAGCTATAAATCTGCCTGCTTCTCAGCCTGCAAACACATTTTTATCAGCAAAAGCATTTAAAACAGTGAAAGGCAATATATGGAAAATGTACAATATATAAATAAGTTGTAGTTCATTCAGACAAAATTCATGTATCACCTCTCATCAGCTCACAACAAAGTACATCGCTTTCCAAGAGGCCTTTAAAGAGCAAAGGTGCCTATGAAATAAATGCGTTTTCTCCTTTTTTTTCCTAATGAACAAGTTTAACCTCAAATGTCCAACTTTACAAATCTGTTTATTGTAACAAAACCATAAACTTTTACCACTGGAGGCATCAGAGCATCTCCTCAAAAGAGATATAACAGTAAGCCATCAATTTAGTACATGTTTCAGTAAATTATGTTAAATATAGTTTAAAGTAGTGACACCCACAGACTGAAATACTGATTTTATGGAACTGATTCTGTTCTGTAAAAACGCTGTTGCCACATTGCGGTTGTTGAAATGCAGCAACGAAAGTCCTTATGAAATTCCAACAATTATGACAAATATTCAACAGAAACAGTTTTTTTTGGGTGCGTCTGAGAGCCATGAAGGTATTCTTTAAAAAAAAATAAAAAACAATGGGTAATACAGCACCTCCTCCTCCAACCAAATAAAAAAAATCCAAATTAAATATTCAGCCAGCTAGTATACCATGTTTCTGATGGAGATATGTCCGAGTACAGACAGAAAATATATAAATCCACCCATCTACATCTCCATAACCCACATCTGCAGATGCAGATTATAAATAAAGTAAAAAATAATAAAGTGTACATCTTTTAGCACAGTAGCCCAGCTAAACACGTCATTTGGGGGTTTGTTGTTTGGTACAATTCAATCAAATACACAATTCTGATATCATTCTGCATACCTAATGAATGTGAAAACCAAACATATATATACTATATTTAATTAAACAAAAGCTTTGTTTTGCCACATTTATAGACACAGATAAACCTTTGCAGGAAAATCCCTAAACAACCCGACTCATACCAGGTGCAGGGCAGTGTTGAGGGTAAAACAGGTTCCACAGGCCGGCTGTATACACCCAGTTTTAGTCTTATTAGTCATTAGACCATGTTTACTCTACAACACTGGAGCAGTGTAAAGGAGCTCAGGCCTGAGCAGAAAACATAGAGCAGAGTACGATCAGTCTCATTTTAAGGAACATTCAGAAAACATTTACAGGGGGTCCTCGAATTCCAGCATACGCAACTTTTTTTTAATGTGTGCGTATATACCGTCATAAACGGTAGTAGAATGCAGTTGAATGCCTACTAAATGCTTACGGCAACACACGAACGCCAGCGCATGCAGTGTGTGTAAGTTTGCTGCTTGGGAAGGGGAGAAAGGTTTTTTTTTCCACTGTGATTGCTGAGATGTTTGTTTTATTCACAGTTAGTGTTGAGTAAGAGTTCATGTGTGTTGGTGGGTGAGATGGGGGGTTAATAGTGCACTGTGCTAAAGCACCGTCAGTGTGGTTTTGCCATAAGTCACGTCTCCAATGCTTTTACTGCTGTGAAAAATGCGGAAGCATTAAAAAGAGCATTTCTATCTGGAGCAACGTTTCCTAAATGCTTTACTGTAATATTAGACGTTCATGTTGCTGCTGTTAATAAAGCACAGTGCTGTTCAATAAAACTGATAAATAAAATCTGCAGCATCATTACATGTATGAGATCCCACTTCACACTCAGAGGAACCGAACCCTGATGTAACTCAATGACCTCATGTAGTTAAAAATGGTTCCAACAGAGATGGAGCACTAGCAAAATTGTTACAATTTGGGGTGAAGGGGAAAAGTTTGATTCTTAGATGCATCACAATATAATCGTAGGCGATTCTGAATGGGTTCACAAATGTAAAAAAAAACGCTTTCCTAGAGGCTACTTTACAACGTAATATCAACGGAACACAAGAGGCGAATTTGCTGGTGAACGGGTCGGGCAGTGTATGGTGGGCACACTACATTGCTGAGCGAAAAATGTAACCATCACCCTCTGCATTTAAAACTAGCTTCTATGAAGTTCAAGCGAGAATAGACCAGGAGAAGAAATACACTGTTTATGCAAGTTGTCAACCGTATTCCACCCAGAGAAAGAAAAAACACCTGAACAACCAGAATACAATTGAATAATGGATGTATTGTGAAGCTTCTACTAAGTTGTAAACTAGAACGTTCACCAATTTCACTAACAATCTTCACTTTCTACCTGTTCACCAACAACTGCTCTCAGCTTGCTCACTAAGAGTTTGAATTCTGAATCTGTAAAGCTGCTTTGGAAAACAGCTGTATAAATAAAATTGATTTGCCCTGACTTAAACACAAAACACAAAAAAACACAAAAAATATTTTTTCAAAATAAGATGGGCTCATGGGTGACGACGCTGGCCTAACATTGTGATGACAGTCATACTTTGGCAATGGATGATACCATCGCCTATTGGCCCAACTCCAGCTGAATTCTCGAAACAAGTTAAGTGGAGTTTTAATTCTCAAACTAGCCACAATTTTGTTAAACA
The DNA here is from genome assembly GCA_037576955.1 of Lepidarchus adonis. Lineage (NCBI taxonomy): Eukaryota > Metazoa > Chordata > Actinopteri > Characiformes > Lepidarchidae > Lepidarchus > Lepidarchus adonis. The sequence goes on from JBBIGC010042807.1 coordinate 6,925, forward strand.
GTAAGATATTATTTATTTCACTTTTTGGAAATACTTATATAAATATATACTTATATAAATACATGTTTAACAAAACTTTTGAGACTTTAAATTTGGTCTTTTTTTGTCAAAAAATTGTAGTGCAAAGGCCTCTACCACACGTAGAACGGGTGCAGGTGCATCATCATCATATAAAAGGTAAAGAAATTGACCAACCACCACATGCCTACCTGGTTTAACTGTTAAACATTTATTGTATTCTACATGAAAATGCAAAGAGATTATGTTGGCAACACAGGCCTATAACAAACATTAAAAAAAATAATAGAGTTTTAATACTGAATTTGTCTTTATCCAGAATTTTAAAAGGTGATACTACTCCGAATGTAGTAAGTTAAGAGATTTAAGAGCGGTGTCCTGAACATCACGACAGCAGTCGTAACTGAAACAGCCTCAAGTCTGAAAAGTGTGCGGTTTCCAACATGGAGATACACTGCTGCTGTAACATGGTCACCTAAACTCTCTGTGTCGACTTGGGCGGTTGCCTCACACGTGGCTGTTTCACCATTTCACAACACATTACACATCTTCGCTCCTCTGAAGCACTTCCTCTAAAGCTGCGCTGCCGTGCGAAAGCACTAGTCATCATCATTCACTGCATCTGTACACTAAATCGTGCCAGATGCTCCCTGTTTGTCCACAAGCTCAGAACTGCTAGCATCAACATCTGAAGCCGTCACTGGGGGTGGTTCTCAGGTCGCAGTGGTGTTCTCACTTTGTTCTAAGCTTCTTCTCATAGATTTAAGACCGAGAACTTCTACAGAAATGGAAATGAATGTTATAAACCCACTGTTACATACATATTGTTCTACTCTGAAAAACTCACTTCTGAAGTCCAGATGTTGCAAGACCACGTTCTTCTCTCGAAAAGGAAGTCAGAAGTGGAAGTAGTCCAATTTAGAACAGATCATTGTACAGCTCAGGAAAAATAGGGGGTAAAAAAAGTGTTGTCCCATTGATTTGCTTCAAATTAATGAAGGAAATTAATTTAGATACCAGAGATTTTTCATTTTATAGGGCAGTCAATGCAATAAGCTGGACATTTTAAAAACAAGGTTAATGCTCAAACAGAACTGATCACCAGCAGCTGCAAAAGATACCTACCCAATTATGTTTGTCCACAAGCTCAGAACAACATTCAAAGCTTTGATTAATGGCCGATGTAGTATTCTCACTTTCTTCTGGGTTTATTATGGGTTTAAGAGTGAGAGCTATAGTAAATTAACAATAGAAAGTTAATGTATTACATGCCTATTTTATTAATATTTTCTTACATTATTAAATTAACGAAACAGTGTCATGTTTCAATGTTTATTTAACTGTATTAAAAATTTTAATTAACTTATATACTTAGCTGATCAGTCTTTCCAGGACAATTTGGGAGCAGTTTGAAATCTATGCCACTTGTAGATATTTTCCTTAAAGTTGAATGATATTTGTAAATAATTCATAGAGATCTTTATAAATCCCTAAACTCATCGGTATCCACAACTGGTTTTATAAAGTTCTTTAGAGATCATAATATTACACCCACAATTCAATGGCAAAGAGAACATCAGACTCTTGATGCTTAGATAAGGTTCCACCAGCAGAAGGTGGCACCAATGGCAACTACCCTGTTTGCTCACCCCTTTATCTTCCCATGAAAGGTTGCAGAACAAATTTCCTTCCATGTTATTAACCCCGTTAAGCCACCAACCTCACCTCTCGCCCTCGCCACAACACGCAACGTGTCTGCGGTATGCATTTCTCCATCTATAGCTCACCAAACATCCACACTCAGTGTAACTCTCTAACTTCGAATCTGAATGCACCTCGAATGTGAGCCAACCAGAACAAACACTCACTCAGAAGCAAAATTCAGTTTTGGGACCCGTGACTTTATTGTTATTGTCCACAGCACAGAGTACAGTTTCTATTCCCCATTCTCATTTTCAAATTGCTGTAGTTTCACGCTGCTAACCCGTGCTCTCTTGCCAACAGGCAACAACACCCGTTTTGAAGGTAGATTTAAAGGTGTGATAAGTGTTCTGATATATTTACTTTATTCAGGTGACTGACTGATTTAAATAATTAAAATTAGTAGAAAATGTCAATTGTGAGTGTAATCAATGTATGTTGGCAGTGTATTAAAAAGAGTCGAAAGTTTATTCAAATATTTTTTTAATTAACTATTTCCATGGGCTATACCGATTTGCTCTTAAAACTAGACTTGGTTTAAGCAATGTTTTTACACTACATCAAACTCTTTCCAAAAAGAGAGGGAACACATCATTTATTCATTATGAATATAGAACTGGAAGTATTTAAAGTATTTTTTTTTTTTAATCTACTAAAAGAATATGCAACTTTTGATACCTATGGTAATGTCCTGAGACCCATCTAGTGTTGTGTCGCGTCATCCCCGTCCAAAAGCTACTCAGCATTTCTGAGAGTGAGCCTCTGCAGTGACCCCAGCATTAAACGGACACTTAACTTGCTGGAGAAAGAAGCTGTTAGTTCTGCAGGACCTGGATTAGAGGTGGACGTATAGTTACTGTTCTCTGACCTTCAGAACCGACCGCAGACTGACCTCCGATTGATCCAGGGTCTGACCGCAAAGCGACGCATCCTACACATGCTGGCCTGGTGACATTAGGTCCCTTTCACGTCCAGCAGATGCAAATCACCCTGGATTCCACATCCTTGGCTTGAATAATTGATGCACCATAGGCATACTGACTTGCAAGGAGGCACTTGGGGATTGGAAACTGTTAATAGCCGACAAGACGAGACAATTGGGAAAAAAGAGAATCTTAAACTATTTCAAGACTTGAAGAAAGGTCTAAAAGTGCTGGCTGTTCAGTAAGAACATTGAATTGGTAACGCACAGCAGCAACATCTTGTGATCGCCATTAGAAAGGCAGAAGGAGGGACAGTATCTAACACACATGACCAGGTAACTGAGGGCACACACAAAAAAAATTTAAGGTCCAATAGCATGGAAAATTTAATATCTCTCACTATTTAATGTAAACACTGTCTGATAATTATTTATCTACTATGCACTCCATCATGACATTTTTCATTTACATATCTGCCGATGCTGAAAAAAACATTGTAAAAAATACAGAATTTGAGCCGACATCTACCTGGATTAAAAACCTGGAAGTAACTCAAATGTATACATACAGACTTAAAAAACATGATTTGGTATTATAGGTATTATATGGTATTAACTGGTAGGGGTGTAACAATAAATCGTATTTCATCATAGTGGGTTCATTCCACAATTAGTTATTATTAACTTTTTTTTTGAGAAGCCGCATTTGATTATGACTACATTGCTTTATTTGACTTAAAATGTTCAAATAAACACATGAGTAGTTGGAAATGTAGCAGATTTCAGCATATTTCATACATTATCAAAGTGAACTGCTACACATTGCACATTTTATGGTATTAAAATTATGCATTGAAAAATAATCAATACAGAATCGAATCGTGAGGACACATGATGTACAGCCCTATTAGCATATCTGTGTGTGTCTATTTGTCACTGTAAACACACCTCTTCACAGTGGGCAGCTATCAACAGCACCTGGGCAGCAGTGTAGCGGGTCCTTGCTCAATGGTACCAGAGTGGTGCCTGGGCTGGGATTTGTACCGGTGACCCACTAGACCACTACTGCACACAACATCACCAAAATTACAGCATCACCTAAATATTCTACTCTTCCAGAGAACGAAAAAGTATATTAGAAAATCTGTCTGATGGCAACAGATTTGTTTCAGAAAATATGTCCTGATACTTGATTCTAGGGCTGCAACAACAAATCGATTAAATCAATTAAAATCGATTACTAAAAGAGTTGGCAACAAATTTCCAAATTTCATAATCGATTTGTTGTGTCGCGTGATGGGAAAACATTTAATTATTACAAAAATGTAAAACTTTAGTTGAGCGCGGAGCGGAGTGAACACCCTTGGCATCTCTCGCGAGCACTGATGCTAGCAGCTAGCGTCTCACAGAGACAGGGCGGAGCAAACATTTAAAAACAAAACGAGCGAGAAATCTGTGCAATCCAAGGTGTGGGAGCATTTCACACTAAATAAACAGAAAACGTGTGTTTAACTGTAAAATATATATATTAATATATATAATATAAATAAATATATATTGAGATCATTTTGGGGGGGCTGATGCCAATGGGTAAGGGAACAGCAGGTGAGTCACTACAGAACCTACTTCTGTTCCGTTTTGAAGTGAGGAACGTAATGTTGTTACTGGTGTTTACTCATTATGACAAGTTAGCGTTAGCTCAATAATAACTGCTGTAAGTAGTAAAGCAGGGGAGTACTGTTACTTTGCATCGCAAGACTAAAGACCTGTTTTTATCCACTCGGCTTTTCTTTTGAACCGCTCACTTTTCACTAAATCTGTTGTCATGTATAGCTAAGTAAGAAAAAGCCTCTTACTCAGTAATTTTGTCTCATTTCCAAATATCTAAAACATCTTAAGATTACTGGACAAAAAAATGGTATGAGAAAATTAAGTGATGCTTAAAACTTCTGATAGAGACTATATGTCATTAAAAAAAAAAATCATACCCCATTGGCAGCTAATTTTGCTTGTTTTAAACCATAAAAACAAGACAATTTTTCCAGAAAACACAACCACCGTCTCCTCCTCTCCACCCTCTCCAGTCTTGGAATCACAGGTAAAGCACTTGAATGGTTTAGATCCTATCTCACAGGTAGGTCCTA
>JBBIGC010042833.1:0-11709 GCA_037576955.1 Lepidarchus adonis
TGTATTATTAAAGCAGTATACAGTATTATTAAAGCAGTATACAGTATTATTAAAGCAGTATACTGTATTATTAAAGCTGTATGCGGTATTATTAAAGCAGTAAACACTATTATTAAAGCTGTATACTGTATTATTAAAGCAGTATACAGTATTATTAACGCAGTATACAGTATTATTATAGCATTTTATATATATATATATATATATATTATATATAATGATTGACGTAGAGATGAAAGGACTAAAAGTCCTTAATGAGTCACTGGAGACCAGCTTCTATTAGTCTCGACATCTCTTTATTATCTTAATTCATTTATTGGAAACGGATATCAATAAGCAACAGGCTATTTTAAGATATACAGTTTTATAAAAATTAAATAATAAAATAATAAAAATCTCCTGGAAATGAATTTCAAACAAGGACTTTAACTTCCATGCAAAACTAGTTTTAACTTAAGTTTACATAAGTAACTTACTTGATCCTAGAGCTAGTAGTTACCAGTTACACACTTCTAAGTGGTTAGTTATTAATGTAACCCAGGTTTTGACTGAGTTTTTTCTTATTCTGCCTGGGATAATTTGCAGAAATGTAGAACCAATTTATCCATTGGTGAATTCAAGGGCCTTATAAAGAACATGATGAGACCTGCACTTGTTTTTTCTTGATAAGCCCATGTGATTCTAAATCGCTGTAAATATTGTACAGTGGCTTGCAAAAGTATTCGGCCCCCTTGAACTTTTCCACAGTTTGTCACATTACAGCCACAAACATGAATCTATTTTATTGAAATTCACAAACGCTGTCCATCTAATATGACTGAGCTGGAGCTGTTTTGCAAAGAAGAATGGGCAAGAACTTCAGTCTCTAGATGTGCAAAGCTGGTAGAGACATATCCTAAAAGACTGGCAGCTGTAATTGCAGCAAAAGGTGGTTCTACAAAGTATTGACTCAGGGGGCTGAATAATTACACACACCCCACTTTTCAGTTATTTATTTGTAAAAAATGTTTGGAATCATGTATGATTTTCGTTCAACTTCTCAAGTGTTCACCACTTTGTATTGGTCTTACACGTAGAATTCCAATAAAATAGATTCATGTTTGTGGCTGTAATGTGACAAAATGTGGAAAAGCTCAAGGGGGCCGAATACTTTTGCAAGCCACTTTATTTGTATGTTAAGCATTAAATGTACGTTTGTATGGCTGCTGTCTTGCCCAGGCCTATCTTGTAAAAGTAATTTTAATCTCAATGTGACTTCCTGGTAAAAAAAAAAATAGAATTTAATATTTTGCTCAAAAATTTGACAGCAGAGTGTGTGAAACAGATTTAGTTACGTTTAAGTATTTTACCTGTTGGTGTAAGTTGTGACCTCAGTGGGGTCTTGACTGAGCGATTGTGTGTATTTCTCAACTGCCTTCTTGTGCTCTCCCTTCTTTACAAAAGCATTACCCTCCTCCTTCAGAAGCTTTGCCTTTTTTACATCACCAGTCCCTGGAAATCGAATTCAGACACATTATTAAGCAAAATCTAAATTATTTGGCCATATCAGAACAGATGGCTGCAATAAACTTGTACACTGCATGTCCAAAAGTATCCAAACATGCCTTCTAACAAATGAACTACTTTATGGTACACCCAATACTGACACAGGTGTTTACTTGAAAAATCTACCTAGAAAAGCAATCTACCAATAGAAAGGGATTCTGTGGAGCAGCCAGACGTGACCCTAAGCTGGATGCATGGTACATGTTATCTACAGGGACGTAAAACCTATTAGAAATGGGCTGTAAAGCTGAATCCTTTGAAATGATGGAGTTACATTTATTATGTCTGAGAGGAGTTGGAGTGAACTAATCATCAGACGCTCACATGGCTGAATGCAATCAAATTCTCACAGCAGTGTTACAGCACGTCTTCTCAGAAGATTACAACAGACAGAAATTTCAGAAGTAACAGTCTACAAACTTTTGGACATGTACATAATCATCTGGAGAAAAAGGAGGGTTTATACTCTGAGTGCTGTTTTCCTTGATGCCGTTCTGCTGTACAGAGGGGGTTGCGCGTACAGCCTGCAACAGTTTCTCTTTCACTGCCAGAGGAACAGTGGGGATTGTAGGCAGCTTCTCACGCCAAGAAGGTCCATCCATGTCTGTAAGGGCCTTTGCCATTCTAAAAGAGGGCAAATTAAATCACTTTGTCATTTATGCAGGCATTTTTCAGATGGATTTCATAGCTTCAGAGAAAACCTGCAGCAACAGACAATCAGACTGAATGTAAATGGATCCAGTTTCCAAGTTCAAAATGGATCCAAGTTCAAAAGCTCATGTAAAAAAGTCATTCAGAGAATTTTGATGAGTAAGTGTTTCAGAAAATATGTACCAACTCATTTTTTTAGTTTGGGAACCACAATGTTAACAATTCAAAGACGACATTTTTATTTCAACGTCCTGTATGTACCGCATCGCTATGCATGTATTGTAAAAATCTGTTTTAAGTGAAAATCTTATCTCCAAATATTGTAAAACAATGTCTCCTGCATCAGGCAGCATAACTGAACGATTTTTTTTGCAAGAGCAAACTTTCCAATGTTAGAGCCAGTGAAGCTGCAGGCCGTCATTCCAAACATCTGAACGTGCCTCATACAAGATCAAGACCAACTGTAGAAATTAAATGAGGTCAATGAACAATTCCTTCCTAATCCTAAATAATAAGCACCTACCTGTTAGTGCCATCATGAGCTGCAAGTACATGGCAGTCGACCTGTAATACTGTTTTATAGTCGACGTAGGCTTGTCTGTACCTCTCTATAGCCTCATAAGCAGCAGCACGACGAAGCAAGGATTTAATCCCAAATGGGACCAGCTCCAGGGATCTGTTGTAACAAATACAAAAGAATTCCATCAAGTTAACGAAGCACAGGTTAGCTAAAGTGAGACTAAGCAAACAAATCGAATAGTTGTACTTGACATTTCATGATTACGTCGCTGCCCCCGCCCACCCCCACCAAAAACATTAACAGTGTAAGTGAAAGTAGAGCATAAAATGCTCAGAAAAAGGCATAACAGAGCTACATGAGGGCTAATGTCTCCCTCTAGTGGACTGACAGAGGAATAGCCTCACTAAATTACCCACGTTCGTGCTTATTCAAACTTACGTCACACGTGGAGAACAGAACCCCGACATAAATCTAGGACCCCCTTTACTTCTGACTACATACTTAAACTTGCTTATTAGTCAGCAGGTCACCCTCATGCTGCTTAAACAGTTCTGATTGTGGTACACAGTGTGTCTGACTCTTTCTATCAGATCCAGGTACAACAGAAGCTCTGACCAGAGAGGCCTTCACACGCATCAATCAGAACCTTGGGTGCCCATGACCCAGTCTTCCTTCCTTCATGCCTAAAATATTCCACCCCCCCCTCAAAAGGTTTACCCATTCACTAACCACTGCATAGACCACTCTATTTAGAAGACTGTATGATGAACCTGTGAGACATACATACAGCATTTAAACAACACCTTTAGTCACTCGAACGTCAAGTTTGGGTCGAACCATGGAGACAATGCAGTTTAGCTCAGTTTTCCAGCTCTCACACGTACGCGATCACGTCAAATCTAATACCTGCTTGTATTACATACGTAGACATATTTTTCAAACAGTTCTAGTGACTCACAACCCTAACCCACATGAAGCTCCCCTGATAACTACACACCTTCACATGCAGAATGAAAACACTGCCGTATCAAACCATGTATAAAATTAAACTCCTAAAGTATCCAAAAAAGATTCTAAATTGAGTTTAACTGCCTCCGTTTCCAAAACTGATGTTCATCTGTGCTATTATAATCTCCAGGTAAGTACTGGCCAATAGAATGGGCTCTGGAGCAGCAGCACATGGGCCTAAGGTCACTGGACTCTGGAGCAGTATGACCATGTTCCTTCAGTGAAGAAGCTCAATCCAGCACCTGTGGAATGGAGTTTATGATCCAGAACTAATAATACAACATCCGACCTCACTACTACTCTTGTACCCTTATTTTAGCATAAAAAGATGTGTCCTCCCAACTGTATATAATAATTGCTATGCACTACAAGAATATTTAGTGCCATCATGATAAATTGTATCCACAATATGATTTCCTAGGCAGTGATATTGTCCTTATTAAAAACAATGTTACATTTCAAAGAGAGACTCATTAGTCTTGTTTAAGTCAATGCATTATACTGTAGTGTGAGAAACACTAAAATACAAATATTTAGAAACATATTAAAGATTTTTTTTTTTTTATTTCACCTTAACTGATGAAAAATACATATCCTGATGTATCGCATATCGGGAAACTTCCCCAAGTATAGTGATGTGATATTTTTGCCAGATTGCCAACCCTGTGCAACTTACACTGAGCAGTCCTTTATGCATTCGCCGCAATTTCCATCCTTCAAGTAGCTGGCTGCTCGATTTGAATACAATATACTCAGATCCTCTGGGTTCTTTTGTCCTGTAAATGGACACAGCAGGTTAATGAAACATACACACATTTCAGCTCAACAAAGATGAAACTGATCCTCTTCACAAAATCAAGGACTGTTTTATGATGACATGTACATATAACAGATTGTCCCAGAGTTAGCATAAAAATATTTGACATTTTGCACAGCAGGCAAACGTAGCAGCATATGCAGTCAGATGCCTCGTCGATCGATGGAGTTCAGTCGTCTCAGTGTTGGAGCACGCGTTCAGGCCATGTCCGGACTTACAGTGGTGGTCTAGTGGTTAGGAAAGTTGCAGGTTCAAGTCCTGGCTCCAGCAGGCACCACCCCAGACGCTGCTGGTGGCTGAACACTGCTGCACGTGTGTGTGTGTGTGTGTGTGTGACGGATAAATGCAGAGGTCACATTTCTTTGTGGTGCACCGATGGTTTGTTCACAATGACAAATGATCACTTTCACTTCACAAGTTACAATGGACTCATCTAACTACATCGTTAGTCAGGGACGACTTGTATTAATATATGTGAACAGACACATTTAAGTAGCTTTAATTACATTTCAGTAGATTAAAAAAAAAAAAGTATATTTCACATTAAAACTGCACAAGACGTGTACCAGTGCATTACAGAAAAACGTTACAATGTTATTGATAAAAACACTGAAACAATCCTAATGATGCTGTTGCTGAGTTGTATTGAGAAAAATCACTCATCTTTCAAAATGACCGGTAGACCAAAGTCTCTAATCAGTTCGATGCCAATTTTTAAAATCGAATCAAACTGATTCAATATGAAATATGATGAAATTTCATCAGATCATGAACCATTTTGTTTGATGCAGATTGATTAACACCCCTAATCTTTTAAAAAATTTGTGGGCATCCTCAATATGAAATTTGCACCTACTTCCCATTTTACACAGGAGCCACATGAACATTTAAAGCCCTCCTACATGTGTAAAACATTTATTTATTTATTTTTACATTTGTTTTTCATTTTCTTAATCAATGTCCTTTGTAAAGGCCTTTCCCTGATGTGAGCTGGAGTTTATGCTACAAAAAAGGCAAATACAAGACTCACAACACCAAGGAACCAACAAATATAGGACTTTTCATTTCCGTGAAAATGAAACTGTGTCATTTTGAACACAGCCCATCACACCACAGTGAAATGTGACCTTTAACCCCTCTACACAGAGAAGCGGCAGCTGTTTAACAACACCTGAGGAGCAGTGAGGGGACGGTACCTCGCTCAAGGGTTCCTCAGTGGTGCCTGGGCTGGAACTCGAACCTTCACAAGGGCAAAGGCCACTGTACATGTGTTTCATGTTTACAGTATTTACAAATGTTTCCTTTGGTGCCATATTAAGAGAAGAAAACAGCACAAAATATTGTTGAGACTAACAGCAAGTCTGGGAAACTTTTTCCCCATTGCTCAATCATTGGCCTCACAGTGTGGATCGAGTTTTTAGAGGTGTGTTTGAAAGGAGTCGTGTCTTACAGGCACAGAAAAAGGACTTTTTCCTCTTAAACGAAAGTGAAAGTAACTGTGAATATACCCCATCACACAAAATGCACCAGTGAAATGGGACTCTACATTTAACCTTGCACAAGGGTTCCTCAGTGCTGCCTGCAACCGTCTGATCACCAGCGCACGTTCCTAACCGCAAGACTACCACTGTCCACAGTGTGGTTTTATACTTTGAAGGTGTTTAACTATTTAACAGGTGTAACTACTCATTTTTTCTTGTAATCGATTAATATTGAGGATGAAAATGGAAATTTCCCTTTTAAATGTGAGGAAAAAATACTTTTGTCATGAATTCATTATTCTGTGATGCATTTCCTTTGCTTATAATATTTTATTTATTTAATTAATTAATTAATTAGGGAAGCACTTCTGTAGGATTTATCAGTCTATATTCAATATATTGTTATATGTTAATGGAACAGAAAGCAGTAAAAATACCAATTTGATTCTGATGTCTATCCCTAGTTTCAGCTTGATGCTGCAGCAACAGCAATGATAAAATCATGAATATAATGCTGAAATGAATACCCCGATATAAGAATGCCAATGAGCTTAATGTACAAATCTACCGATATAATAAGTATAAATACTCTTTTGTAATTGTCCACTAAGAGATGAAATTAAACACTTTATTCCTATTGTTGGAACACCTGTGGCCCTCCCCAGCCACCCACCGAGATTCTGTGAATTTGACCTTACCCGACTTCTCCAGCGAGCTGATGGCCTGGTTGTACAGCGACACAGCCTCTCCATACTGCCCGGCTTTGAAGCGCTCGTTGCCGCCTTGTTTGAGCTCTGCCCAGGACTGTGACCGCCGCTTGTGGGGCATTGTTTACTGAACGAGCAACGAGAAAAAAACAGGCTTTAGCGTGAAGTGACTAGCTGGAGAACCGTGGTGTTCTTCAGGAGAGAATAAAGTTTACTAAAGCACATTCATTCAATATTTTATGTTAGTTTTTGTAGTAATTTCTCACCTGTAACTGCCGACTGACACTGGACGAACAGACAGAACAAGAGGTTTACACGCTAGCTTTAGGCTAATGCCGGCTAAGCTCACAGCACGCTCACGCCGGTGTGGATGTAAATAAAGGAAATAATGAAGATATCTGTTCGAGTTATAGCTCAAAACAGCTAAAGAAACTTCCAGAGGAGTCTGAATAACTTGGGTGAGAATAAGTAGAAGACGTTATAGCGTTAGACGGCTCTTCCTGTGGTGTGTGCTTCGCTCAGGAAAGTGCTAGAAGAGAAGAGACTGAAAAGAGCGTTAGCATTAGCTTCCAGTGAGCCCGTGCGCGTCGCCCACCGGCTTCAGAGCTCCACCCGCGGGCTGGACTCGGTGTCGGGTTTCAGTTTCAGTTCTCGTCGGGGCGGATCTGGTTGCTCTCCTGCTGCTATTTCTGGCGGGACTAGTAAATCACTCTTAATCCATCTCCATTAATATTTGAGGGTCAGAGCGGCTAAACAAAAATATATTTATATATGTGTGTGTGTGGATGTAAATAAATACACAAAAATACATAAATATTTTTAATAACGTGTTAATATCTCGTTACATTATTTCACAATTTTATTTTATTATAATATCCTATTTTTAAATATTCTATTTCATTTGGTGATTATGGTATTTTTTTTTTTGCATTTTGTGTCACTCCATTTTACTGGCTTTGTCTGCTAACCTTATGCTCGCTTTCCTCATCCCTGCGTTAAATAAACAGAGCTTTAAAGCAAATGCAAACACATCCTAACTTATCTTCCACCTCCAAACTAGATGGACCATGATTTGAAGCTATTGATTCTTTTCCTTGTTTGGGCTCATTATGTTGGATTATAAAGCCCCTAATCAACCAACCTGTCTGCTTTTATTGGCTTTTCCTCGCCATTGTGATTGCGATATGCAGCACTACTTCCTGCAATACAGTATTATGTTAATAATGCATCAGAGGGTATAAGAACAATTGTTTCAGCTATACCTTTGTTCACACAGAGCGTTTTTAAGTCGTTAGCAAAAGTTGGGGCACCAATAGGAAGTGTTGCATTAGCCTAACAACGAGCCATACATGCGTTCAATACTCTCTCACTACAATTCCCAGAATGCCTAAGGCTAACAGCGTACATCCGGTACTCCCCACTGGACTAAATATGACATGAACAACACTAGAGGGCGCCCGCGATCAAGTGCTTATTAAATGGGGTAAATGATTCTAAACATTTACAAAACTTAATTGAATATTTGTCTAGCATTTAAAGGCAGAATCTTTGTTTAGAAAGAAGTAACCACTACACAAAAATAAATTATTATATATTTATCAAGCATAAGCACCAGTGCCTTTTTGGAACCCTGCTCTATGTAACATTTTTCAGACCTGTACATCCCCAAACAGATAATCAGTAATTTAAAGTCACAAGTGTAACAGAATTCGTTATTATGATACACGACATAAACCAAAGCTGTAGCCAACATAGTGCACTATGTATGGGCACGAAAAAAACAGACTACAACACCACCCCTCCGGCCCCGTTTGCCTCGCCCCTCTATTTTGTCCCTCTGCGCGCACCGTAGTCAGGCCTTATGTGCCGTTCTGCTATTTAGCCCCGGACGTTTCTAGTGAAGGTCGTGAAACGAAGAGGTAAAATTCTTTCCGTTTTGTTGATTTAAACGCTTGGAAACTGCAGTGAATTTGAGGCTGGTTTATTACACATTTGTGTTGTATTATTTTGGGAATTAGACTTTAAACATATTTGTTAAACCCCGTTATTCGAACGAGATCTGGAAGTTAGAGTAGGTTAGCTTAGCTTACCACAACATAAACTGCGTTTCCCCCAAGTACTGGTTTATTCTCGTGCCATTCATCCTAAAATGAGACGCTGTGTAAAAGCATTATTTAGTCCTTTTATGTAAATTTCGACTCATATATATATATAAGTAATTTGGTAAAACTACAACACTAATCAAGTCATGCTAATGGCAGCTAATATTGCATATGCTAGTAACTCGCGCAGAACGTTCTGCATAACGGTAGTAACCTCATTTAACTATTTTCGCAGTTAAGTCAATAATTCTGGCTCTAATTAAGAGTTAATTAGTTAGGTGTATAATCGCAGAAATAACCCTTCATTCAGAAATACCCAGGGCTGCACGTCAACAGCTATATAGAGGTGAAGGTTGATCACATTAAACAGCCAGTGGTGCTGTTGTTCTGACTTAAGTGCTCAATGTACATTTCCCATGTTCAGTTTACCCTTTACATTTGAATGTAACTTGCAGTGCTGACTTCTTTCCAGATTTTTTCAACATGTCTCTCCCCAAGCCTGTGATGAGAGGTCTTCTTGGCAAGAGGTTGAGGTTTCACTTGCCCATTGCCTTCACCCTGGCCATCGTGTCAGCAGTTGCATTCAAGGTCAGTTCTGTCGCTTTCATGGAGTTTAGACTAATTGTCTGTGGCAGATTGTGTTAAAAAAAGCATTTTTATGTTCTGATTTCTTCTGTTCATGCTTTCGTTCAGTACACAGTAACAGAACCCCGGAAACAGGCTTATGCTGACTTCTACAAGAAGTATGATGCTGTGAAGGAGTTCAATGCCATGAGGGAAGCGGGTGTTTTTGAGAGTGTGAGGCCCTCTGGTGAATAAAGTGAGTTCTGCTGTTTTGACCATGAGAAAATGTGCTCATTTATTCCATGGCACTTTTGTGGTAAAACATCAAGACAGTTTGCTATAAAGAAATGTGATTTCATGTGTATTTATATAAACTACATATGTATGGTTACAGCTACAAACTACTTTGTATGTAAATACCTTTCTTTTCTTCCTCTTACACCTCCATCTGAAACACCTGACTTTTAATTAGACTATAGTGTCATTTTTGTTTGTTCTGTTATTACTTATTACCTGGTTCCTCTGTTAAGTGACCTGGGGTTTGAGAAAGGTGCTATACAAATAAAATGTAGATTAATACAGTTGCTCACAGCCTGGAAGGATGACTAATTTATGTCTGCTCTCTCCCATACAGATGATCTCTACCTCCGCATTCCTGGTCTCTTCCCTGCACCTTGGTTATTTAATGTGAACATTGGTGTCTGGTGTTCTCATAATCAAACAAACTTTTCTGAACTCCTGTCCTGCTGCAGTAACTTGTTGGGACCCCTGGGTAAAATAAAATGTCTTTTGACCTTGTACATGTGTAACTTACTGTGTGCATTTAGTCAAATCTACACAGCTTAGGACTCCAGAACCAAGGACATTTCTTGAAAAAGTACTCGTGATGCTTTAAGTCCGTCGTGGTAAAAGCAGAACTGTACACTGGAACACTTTGTTATTGCAGTATTTTTAATTTTTAAATTTAAACCATTTTAAACATAAATTTTAAAATTAAGTTTTTTATGCTAGAGAAAAATACAGTTCACACAGCTGAAATGTTTTGGTGCGCTCCCTGAAAGAGTCTGTTAGGGTCAGAGTAGCAAAGTTGTCAAGTGCTGTTATACACATACAATATTTACATTCCCTTTTATCATGTGAAATTACATATAGTGGCATGTCCATGTATGTGGCATCACATTAACAGTAAAAGTAACAGAACTGCATCATGTAGCTCAGGCAGATGCCCAGCTCTGGTCGGAGGGCTCTTGGTGGTTTCCCTGGTCAGACTCACTTGGTTCAACGCTATGGTGATTGTGTTTGAGTGAAAGTGACTGTCATTGTGAACACACCATACCCACACAGTGCACCACAACAAAATTTTCTTTTGCATTTAATCCATCAAATTTGCACATGTGGAGCAATGGGCAGCTTTCAGTATGTAGCTGTGATGGTACTGTACTCAATGGTTACCTCCCCAATGTCACCAACAACCTTTTTCAGAATCACAAAAACTTTATCCTGAAAGCGACTGCACATGGAGACAATACAAACATTAAATATTGTAGAGTGAGGAAAGTGTTAGAGTAGATAGGAAAGCTAAAAATACAGAGGTATGGTATAACTAGGGTGAAATAAGTTCTATAAGTTGAATGAAAACTAGAATAAAATCTCATTTTAATAAATAGAATAAGTCACTAGCAGCAGTGGTATTGCACCGTATGTCCAGGCTGGTAGTGAGTAGTCAGTTATTGTATTTTTTTATTTTACCGTATTTACACAACCAGGTCTTTTTTCACTAACTGCCCCAACAACAGGTATGTTTTTTTGTGACCATGATTAAATAAAGAGGAATTTGATCCAAGATCACATGTTGTGTGAACATCAGTCCTGGTGTCTGGTTGTCATAAGGTTAGCCATAATAAAATGCTGGGTGTGGTTTTGGAACAGTTAGAAAGACTGTCAACACTAACCTTGTAGCTCCAGGTTTAAGCTCAGGTGTCATTTGGACTCTGCACATGTCTTGGTTGATTGGTTACATTTGGGGTCAGTGAAAAATTCTGAACTAAATTTTTGGAAAATACCTAAAAAAGCATTTGGGTTGTCTGCACTGGATACTCAAAGCACATAATTTAAAAATGTTCTTTATTAAAGGATTTTTCAGCTTATCTGACTATATTGCAAAATAGTCCAAACAATACATGGTTCTCTAGTTTGTCTTTACCTGCTGCCTTTCCAGAAATTTACTGAATATAGTTCTACTAAATTGTCTACAAATACACTGGATAAATGTTATCTCTCTCTCTTTCTCTCTCTCTCTCTCTCTCTATATATA
>JBBIGC010042863.1:0-11707 GCA_037576955.1 Lepidarchus adonis
CACACACACACACACACACACACACACACACACACACACACACACACACACACACACACACACACACACACCTTGGCTCAGCTATCTGAACGACTTAACAGTAAAACAGCTAATTTCAGAGCACTTCCACATTTACTGGTTTAAAGCTCACAATCACTCAAGGTGAAATGATGCTTGACGTTATTTGGGAGTCTATCAACAAGGACAAGATGTTGTCTGCAAAGCTTTTTAAATATATAATCTCTGGCTTATGATGGAGATGTACTCTGATGACCCCCATTGTAACCTGAAAATATCAAGAGACAGTTCCGTTGTCTCTGCATTAGGTTATATGTTAATCGCTGATGAGATATTTGCAATTTTGTCTTTATTATATAATTTATTGACATATAATTTATTCTCTAAATTATATATCACTGTCATCATAAGATTGAACAATCATAAGTTGAATCATCATAACTCTGTAACCATCTGTACTTATTTGAATTAATAAAATCTGTAGCCAGAACCTGAAAATGCCCACGTTACACAAAAGTAAGATCCTGCATGAGAGCAGTGAAAGACTGAGATGTCATCACATCTGTCTCGACTTTGCTGAAATGCACATTTTTGAAGGTTATTAAAACTAGCAGTCACAGCTAAAATCCAGCAGTTCCACACAAAAAGTGACTTCACTTAGTAAACATGCTGTTTAATGGGACACTGTAGACAGCGTGAAAAGAAAGTTTGTCTTGCCAGCTTCCTTTCTTCTTTCCATAGGGTAAAGCTGCTGTAAGCTGATCTGCACAGTGCGTGTTTTATATAAAATGAACAATGCACATTCTGTTTTAAGATTTATGTGAATGAACATTGTCCTATTTTCCAGTTTCCAGAAAGGAGCAGACTTAAAGCAACAGCTTGATGAAAAATCTAAATTACACATTAAACTGGCATAAAGTTGCCTTGGCCCACAATTATTGCTTAAACAACACTACAACCATTTTTTCAGCCTCATAAACCTTTGCATGTCTCCACATTTAAGTACTATAGTATCACATTCTAAAACTACTCACACTAATACTGTTCCTGCTCTGAAATGTTTGTACTGCATGTTGTCTGGTCCTGTAATATTGCTATTGTACATATTTATTATGTTTTGTATGTTGTTATTGTGTATTATACACTGTATTAAATTGTACTGTGTCGTATTGGACTGTTTTGCTCTTTTGTTTTCTGTCTTGCACTCTCATTCTTTTGCACACTTTGTAGTTCTGTCCTGTCTGTACTTGTGTAGTCTTGTTTTGTTTATGTTTTTGTTGCACCATGGTCCTGGAGTTTCATTTCACTGTGTACTTTTTCCATGGTTGAAATGACAATAAATTACTACTCAAATATGAATTCTGAATACTCTGGTATTTTAGAAATAATTTTACTCCTAAGTTTCCAAAAGAAATACACAAATCCTTTAGCATCTTACATTTTATTAAAACATTAAAGCACTTATTTCTGCCTGTCCTCTTTTTTATTTCATTAATTTTTATTATTTTTATTTTATTTCACAAAACATTTACTTTTTAGATCATGAGTAAATGCTGATACATTTTTCACTCCATACTTCCACTTTCAGTACAGTTCTTACTTCCTCCATGCAACAAGCAAACAACATAAAAACTGCAGAATTAGATTTTTGTTGAACTAAAAAAACATCATTGAAAATAAAAAGTTTCAAGATTGAATAACTGAACAATAAGATTAGAATATAAGACACTCACCTTGGAAATAGGCAAACTGCAGGTAGTCGTAGTGCAGTGGCAAGTAGTTCTCCATTGGTGAAAGGCGGCCAGGGCGTGTGGCCAAATCCCGCACGCACCCATGCTTGCAGTGCAGCACCTGCGTGTAGTGATCTGTAAAATGCAAATCAACAGTTATTAGCACTGAGTCAACTCCACAATGTTCTCTATGGGCTTAAGGACTTTCCAGACAGTGTTTTGTTTAATGGCTTCTATTCACATGTCACTTCATGTCAAGTTGGTACAAGGAAAACAAACTCAATTGAAGTGCCGTCGGTCTAAATCCTGGTTAAACTGAACGTTCTGAACATTCCTCGGTTATTAGCAAGATGCAGTGATCACGCTCAGCTACTGGAAGCCAATGGTTTTGGTAATACTTCCCTTTTCTCACAATAAGGCCTCTAAAATACAGCATATCAGTCTCCATCAGCTCAGTCCTTATGGTGTTTATCTGGGACCTGACGGCTCATTAAGTCTATTTATACTGTAATTACTGGCGTGTACTTTGCAGCTGCAGCACTACTGAAGACTGCTGGAGTTTGGGGGCCCACTCCTGCTCAATCAAAGCTCTGTAAGATCATCTCTATAAGCTGCGCACAGATGCTGATGACCAGCTGAGCTGACAGCCCTCTTTTATGTGGCTATACGTCATCCCACAAGGCTCTGCCCATGGTTTAATTAAAGAGCTAAAGACGGGCAGAACCACTGAGTCCAATGGTTGCCTTTGAAAAAAAAGCATGAAGAGATTTCTATTAAATGAGTTAGAGTAGAGACACATGAACAAAAATGAAAATAATTGGTCTATTGTGAGGAAACATAATTATATGGAAATATGTAAAATTTCAGTTGCCTCCAACAGCTTTCAACAATTTCTAACTAATGTGCTTCTTCCAAGTCATGTGAAGCTTCACCATACCTTCTAGAAATGGTCACAAAGTCATTGGACAGTTCAACACATGTAAAGAGAACACTAACTGCCAGTTCTATTACAATAGCAAAAAAACACCTGCAATGGCAAGAAGCATCTCTCCCTGGTGTCACAGAAATGAAGAGACACCAAACTCTTGGAGAGGTCAAACTCATGAAATCCCAAAGGTAGAGCCAATGCTTAGACAGCTGTGCCATTAAGAAGCTCCTTTCTTCTCTTGTTTAGAGAGAAGTTGATGTTTTCTACTGAACTATTTCTTTTAACCTCTTGGTTTGTTGCTTTTCATATAGAGTCACAACAATGCGAGAATGTCAAGAAGCTTTTTTGGGGTTTGCCCAACATTCTTTGCCAACACATAGACCACCACTGGGGAAGAAAAAGAATTTTCCCAGCTTTCATGCTGTGTTGTAAGTAAGTGGCTCCATGTGGCAAATAGTAAAACACACACTATCATTCAAAAATTTGTCACCACTGTTTAAAATAATGAAAACCATATATAAAAATGTAGAAATAATATTTCATCAGGACAGCCTATAAACTTGGCATTTAAAAGCTGTAAATGTATGAGAGGACTACAGCAGAGACAACAGTCAAAGTAATCAAATTCAAACACAATGTGTGAACAGCTGGGCTGAAACTACAGATGCCTCAAAGGGCCAAAGTAGGAAAATGCATTAACAACATTAACCATTTACTGTGTTACCATTTATTATAAAATCCAAATGTCTCAAATTCCCTTTGGTGTCTACTTTATAATATTGATACTGTATATATGTTATTATTTATATTTATTAGGGTGCAAAACATTGTTTTTATTTGTTTTTCTTGCTGTGCTTGTACAGTTATACAGTAAGCATGTTGGGAGTTGTAAAACTTAAGGGCTGGTACCTGAAATAAGCTCATAGAGGCTGTAGCGATACAACACATGGCCCTGTTCCTCAAAGCGCTGTTGTCCCTCGCACAGGGCTCGACACTCCACATCTGCTTTATAGTATTCAGTCAGAGCCTCCTCGAACAGAACAACAGCCCCTTCATAGTCCTCCTTATCATACAGCTTCACCCCAGCTGAGAACGCTCTCTGCACACACAGGGAATGATCACAGTTAGTGTAGTGGAACAGCCCAGCAGCAAATTACAGACAAATACCCAAATATGTTAGAAATTTTTGCAAACAGCACAAGTTTCAGGAACAATACATATAGGACATCTACAGAACATCCATGAAATTAGCATTTCTATGAGTTTCATTGGCCTCACTTTTTTTCCTCTAACATCAGGCCTATATCGTTAAATCTATTCTTTAGGTAAAACAGGTTTTTGTTTTGTGTTGAAAACTACCATTTAGAACAAACAAACACATACGCCAACCAGCCATAACTGGAAAAGTTTATAAAGCCATTTCTAAAGCTTTGGGACTCCAGCGAACCACAGTGATAGCCATTATCCACAAAGGGCAGAAGTGCGTGTCCCATTACATCTGGCATAGAAGTAACACCGCATTTCAGAAAAAGAACATCATACCAGCAGTAAAACATGGTGGTGGTAGTGTGATGATCTGGGACTGTTTTGCTGCTTCAGGACCTGGAAGACTTGCTGTGATAAATGGAACCATGAATTCTGCTGTCTACCAAAAACTGAAGGAGAAAGTCTGGCCATCTGTTTGTGACCTAAAGCTGAAATGAATTTGGGTTCTGCAGCAGGACAATGATTCAAAACACACCAGCAAAAAAAACCAAATTGAAGACTTTTGAGTGGCCTAGTTGAATCCTAATGAGATGCTGTGGCATGACCTTAGAAAGGTGGTTCATGAGTTTGGGCCAAAATTCCTCCATAGAGCTGTAAACGACTCGTTGCAATTTATCGCAAACACTTGATTGCAGTTGTTGCTGCTAAAGGTGGCCCAACCAGTTATTAGGCTTAGGGGGCAAAAACTTTGTTACACAGGGCCATGTAGGTTGGGATTTTTTTCTCCCTTAATAATAAAGTCTTTCATTCAAAATCACATTGTGTTTACTTGTGTTGTCTTTGACTAATATTTTATTTTGTTTGATTATCTGAAACATTTAAGAGTGACAAAAAAATCAGGAAGGGGGCGAACACCTTTTCACACCACAATATGTATAAATAAACTTCTCACTTCAGTTAATTTAATATTACTCCAATGTGCACAATATGCTGTTAATATCAAAATATCAGTCTTTGCAATATTGATATGGTGCTTTGTGCAAACAGTTTATTTCATTTAACAGTTTTAAAATACAAGAGTCATGCTGCTATTCCAATGCTACCATTCTATACAAACTCAAACAACTCTATTTTATTCTACATATGCACAATGTCTTTGGTTTTTGTAATTCAATTGTACTTATTCAGTTTAGCATTCAGCAATTGAAAGTGCAAATAAGAAAATGCAGTTATGTGTAGTACATGGATCCGGGGCTTTCCCTGTATACTGTGTATATTGCTGAGATGCCAATAAAGTTCACTTTGATTTTGAATACCAAAAATTGTTTGGGACTAAAAAATGCTAATCATGTTTTATTCATTTTATTTTATGTATTGTATAGCGCATATTCTGATACAATCACTGGATAAGCACAATGTATTCTGCCTGTATTATGCAGTCCTACTTCAAACTAAGACACTAAGCTTCTTCTATTAAGCTTAACATGACATGAGTAGGAGCGGTACATTGGCGCAGAGGGAAGAGCTCACAGCAAGGAGGTCTTGGACAGCGGTCTTCCTGTATGGAGAGTGCATGCTCTCCCTATGGGTTTCCGCCAGGTGCTCTGGTTTCCTTCCACCGCTCGAAGCAAGAATGAAACTGGGGTTGTTAAATGGCCCCTAGGTGTCTGTCTGTGTGTATACTCCATGATTGACTAGCGACCAGTGTCCAGGTTGTTTCTCTGCCTTTAGCCCTATGAGCACCTGGATAGGCTCCAGCACCCCACCATGAATCGGAACTGGGATAAGAGGCTTAGAAAACAAATTATATGAAAATTGCAACAACATTACATGAGATCACTGCAACATCATATGAGAATAAACAAATGTTCTGCTTTCAATTACTGCTGGAGTCAATACTTTAGGCTGAAGCAACTCACAGTGCCCTGCTCTAGAACTAATCACATTCAGAATGAAACAATGCTGTGCTTAAGGACGTGTGTCAATGTTCATACCTACAACTCATGCCAGCTTGTTAAAATAGTCTCAAGTTAAAGTCATCAAAGACATTATGATATCTGTCAGACTCTCCCTTATGGCACTGAGTGTGAGTTTCGCTTTATTATTATATGGCTGACAAGGGCATAACCCAATGGTTAGAGAAGTGGGTTTGTGACTAAAGGGTCCCAGGTTCGATTCTCAGAACCAGGCAGCAGGCTGAAGTGCCCTTGAGCAAGGCACCTAACCCCCAACCGCTCACCATGTACGTCGCTCTGGATAAGAGCGTCTGCCAAATGCTGTAAATGTAAATGTACGGCTCTCCAGAATGCAACTGAACACTCCATTGAAAATGAATGGGAATGTGTTCAGAACGCGTGGCATTACCCAAGGGATAATGTATTGTGAGACAGCCATTATGGGAATATAAATCCAAAGAAGACACCAACAAAGTGATATTAAATTATAGTAATATTATTATATTATTATTAATTATTATTATAAATATTAATATTAAGTAATATAGTTCCATGGCTTCCGCTGAGAAAAAATATTTTTCTGTTTACTTTTTCTTCACCGAACCGTTCCCCCTGTTCCTGGTAGTTAAATTGGGCCTGCTTCCAGCACTCCAACATCCCATATTCACCGAAAACGCAGTCTGGTGAGAGATGTCAGTCAGTTGATATTGAGCAATGTGGAGTACAAATTATTAGCGACTGTCAACTCACATCTAGAGCTATAATTCATCTCCGGGGGGAGGAAAATTCACAATATATTTATCTGTAGCTGGAAGAACATGGGGTGCACTGCAGGCTTTATGTTCTTGTCACTTAAGACTTTCCTGCCGACAGTGTTACTGTCAATCAGCTGCTGGATTGACGTTGCTATAATATAGCTTCTTTTTAAAAAGTGTAATTTTTTGCCCATCACTGAAGACTTACTTTCTCTTTTAATAAGATTGAGCAGCAAAGGAGAAAATAATGATTATAATTGAAATAATGGGCTATTTCATCACTTTGATAAGATTTTTCCACAAAAGACAGATGCAGAAGCCTGAGCAGCAAAACAGCATGCAACAATTAGAGACAAAATGTTCCACACTCATCTAAGTGACTCACAGCACAATGCTCTGCTATCTACACTGCTAGAAGTTAACTAAAAGCTGGTGGTTGTTACTTCACATCTAAGCTAAAATCTCAGCAGGTTAGACAAGAACTACAGTAACAAATCAGCAATGCATATTAAAGTGGTTTTTGACTAATACCAAATGTCCTTGTGAGCACAGCCCTATTCCTCTGTGCAGTACGAGAACATCTGGTGTGGGATGGTGAGCAATCAGCAGACTAAATACGATACATCAGACTGTTCAGGGAGTGCCCGTCTTCAGTAGCTCTCAGACAAAATGGTGCAATTATGATGTCTGATGCCAGGATGTCCTGCCCTCCTTTCCAAGGAAAAGCTTGTCAATGACACATCCATCTACCCTTCAAATTTCCTGTGTGCTGCACTAACAGATTTGATTGAAAACTGCTTTAAAGTTCAAAAGCCAACAAAAACAAAAGCAAGGCATCATTTTACATTAATAATTTCTCACTTATAATGCAACAACGCAGAACCATTTGGAAGAAAATTCATTTCTAAACTCGATTTGTGTAAGTAAAACAGGAAATGTTATTTGAGTTTTTGTGTTGTGGAAAGAAAGAGCATCCTTTACTTTTACTATGATTTTGCTATTATTTGATATTAAGCAAAATGAAAAAGAAAAAAAAGAAATCAAATAAAAGATGCAGCCTCAAACTCAACAGTACAGAATGGGTGTAAAAATATAATAAACTGCATAATTACATTTAAATAGTTTAGTACAACAAAACAACAGTTTAAAGCTTAGAGCATTAAAGAACTGCCTCTTAACAGTGCTTTGCTTCTTAGTTGCAGCACAGTGGGTCAGTATTCACGTGCCTGGTGTGGACGGGCCTCTCGGTCGATGAAATGTTTCTCTTCCACACCCTTCAGAACCTTATACTGCTCCAAGTTCTGGCTCATCTCCACATGCTCGGGGTTGGCCTGGAAGTACGTGTGAGCAGCAGCTGCCGCTTTGTCCAGCTGATTCAGCTGCAAGAGAGAGAGACAGGAAGCAAAAGAGAAGTGAACACTGGTACTGGACTGCAAACATTCTGCCTTTCATGAGTCAAGTAGACTTCCCTTGTATTCTGCTGAATTCTGGAAAACAATACCAGTGTGTGGTTACAGAAAACATGGAGTTCCTGAGAATCTGCTTGATATATAGAGTGAAGCACGAGCTGAGCTTTCACAAGATCCGCGAGAGAGCACACGAGAGAGAGAGAGAGAGAGAGAGAGAGAGAGAGAGCGAGGAGTTGATTAAGCTGTTAGATTATGAACTCTTCCTCTAAGAGGACAAGGCTTTTGGCAGAAACAAAGCCCAAGAGGCATGAGACCCTTGACCCACAGCTGGGGCTACAAACATTGTGAATCTATCAGTGAATTTGGTTTGAATCATTTCTGCACTGAATCGATCTTACAGTACATAGAGCAGAAGACTGGAGAGAACACATTACTACAGAAGCTTTTATTTACCTGTACATTAATAAAGATACACATTTAACTGCTCTGACTGTAAGAAAATCTCACACGTTGTAAACGTTAAACAGACAGGAAATGATTTGTTACGGACTTGAAATGATTCCATCACTAACCAACCAACCAACCAACCAACAAGATAGAAAGATACAGATAGAATGACAGACTGACAGATTGCCATGTTATGCATATAATGACCATTATCACACATTGGTAAAACATCAAGATGTAACTGAAAAGTCATACCACAGTTTGTGAATATCATCTAACCTAATACAGACAATATATCAGTTCAATACTACAATTTATTCAATAACTATTATCAAACTAAGGTGTATGTCAAAGTCCTCAGAAATGACTATTGAAGTGTTCAATAAATTAAATCTTGTTGCATTAAATAACAAAGGGCCATTTTCCAGGACAGCGATTAAACATAGTCCTGGTCTACACAAGATTTAAAATATTTTAAGTTCAAAGAAAAATCCAAGCAGCGATGGGTTAGCCCCCTGTCCAGGGTGTACCCTGCCTCACCCCGTAGTTGCTGGGATTGGCTCCAGCTTCTCTGCAATCCAAAATGGATTGAACGAATGAATGTGAAAAATAAGTTTTTAATCTCTATCTGGAAAACTGGGCCTGAAAATTAAGAATATGTTTCATTTCTCTTGGAAACCTTGCAAAAATCTTCTTGTTGCTATGTAGAAGCAAATTCCCCCATATTTGATGAATTAAAACGGTTTCAGCTCACCCATGGTCTCAAGCGGATGGCCTGAACTTCTAAAGGTTCAAACATTCTGAGGAGAGTTCCAATGAACTAAGTAGCACTGACGGAAAATATCAAAACAAGTATAAACCAGAAGACAGTTCGCTGATCTTTTCCAGCCTTGATGAAAAGCAGACCTCGGATCTGCACACTTTCTGTAAACTTTTTCTTTATAACAAACTAATTTAACTCCCATTTGATTCTTCTAAAATAGTATCAAGCAAGAAAGCACCAAGAAAATAATACCAACCTAAGCTTAACTGTGCTGTTTAACTGGAGATAACGTATCATGACATCACAGATATAGCGTTATAAAATGATGATGATGATTCCATAAATATTGGTACATAAGTACATCCAGAAATATAGCAAATTTTGTGATGATGCCATAATCGATCTTTCTTCTACTACATCTAATAAAAATAAAAAATAAAAGTGGTATTAAATATTAATATGTTGTATGGTTCATTTATTTTATTATTGCATCTGGCAGTGATCACATTCTGCAAGATTAATAATATATCTTCTTCACACTGGGTATGGTAAGAAAATGTGTGTGATGGAGTGGAATCCATTTCACTTAATGACTGTAATCAGGATTTCTTCAGAAGTTCTGAAAAAAGACCTTATTTCACCATCTGCATTTCATTGGTCAGCCTCAGGCTTTTGTGCTGTAGCAAAAGCATACATAAATCAGTGCTGGGATTAAAATTAGATTACATTACACCCTGGGTTAACCTACATAGGGCATATTCATTGATTTTGTTTATTTCTGTAGTCTACCTTAACATCTATATGGTTTTATGCACTGAAAACCACTTTGATTCATTTTAATATAAGCATTTTCCAGTCCAGGATGTCTGTCCTAACTGGTTTATCCCTTCACAAGAATGAGGCGTACTGTATTCCGTACATTCTGAAATATTCATGGATGTTGGAAAAAACAAACTTGAGCCTTGTCTGTGGAACATTTAATTATTTAATTGTAAATTCAATAATTCTGCTTTAGTTTGTCCGGGGTAGCAGCACTCCACATAACTTTCAAACGAGTATGCAGCTGGACTGCTGTGACATCACAACCATGATGAATCCTAACCAGGCTGTTCCTGACAGTTTGCTTCCATATATGGGTTGTAGTATGGACATTGATTTTTATGATTTTTATACTGCACAACAAACTCTAAAGCAAGGAAAGGTAAATCAATCATTAAAAACTACCTCTTTCTATAAATGACCATTTCTCACCCAAGACCTGCACTGCATTTTGTTGTACTGAATCAGTACAGACATTTTCGTTTCAAAGTCATTCAGACCGATACCTACTATACCCAGCCGACACTTACTCTTACCACTACTTATTCTTTAATATGATTTTCCATTTTCAAAATGTTATTGATTTACCATATTTCCCCAATGATATACATTATATGCTGCCCCACTCTAACAGCTGCAGGAAATTATCATTTATGTTTTAAAATTCGAAGATAAGTGGCCTCATGTTATTAGCTACAACGTTACTGAATTTACCGATTTGAAGTAGAGCCATCTACATCTAATCTGACTCTTGGAGGCCTTTGCAGCTCTATACCGATGTGACATTATAGCGTAGTTGAGTGTGAACAATTCAATTGATTACATTTTTTACTGATATTAATCGGCAACACAAGAACTACACTGTGGAATTTAAGCTTCAGGTCGTTGCTTTCTCGGAGCAATGTCTACAATGTTTAAGAGCCATACCGGTGACAAAGGCGTGTCCGACATCAGACAACAAATCGAGTTGTTCAGCGACAATGATGTTTATGGATTTAATTTTATAGGATTTGAAGAAAGGGATTTTTGGTTTGGTTTTCAAACTGTTTGTCGCTGCGGTAAACAGTACATTTAAATTCAACTAATCATTTGGGGATGTGTTTTTTTTGTGCACTGAATTAAACTTTAGCAAATGTGTTTTCATGTTTTTAGATAGGCCACCCCATTTAAGCAAACCGCATCCAATACCAGGTTTGCAAAATCAATGTATAAGCCTAATCTTTGTGGAAATATGGTACTCTGTCACTTATTAGTATCCGGTGTTGACCAGAGGACAACTTCTAAACCTTGGTTCCTCTCATGGTTTGGTCCTCCAGTTAAGGGAGTTTTTCTTTGCCGCTGTTGGTTTGCTCAATATGGGCCTGGACCCGAATTCTGGAAAGCTGCTTTGTGACAATGTCATTTGTAAAAAGTGCTATAGAAATAAAAATGACTTTCCATCAAGGGTGGCCTGATCCCAAATCAGTTTACCTTTCCCCCCACTCCTCTTTTGCAACCCAGCCAATGCTCTTTCATATGCTGAAGAATGAAAAGCTTTGGAGACATGCTTGGCTTCCTCTAAAAAGCCAAAAGATCAAGCTGCCGTAGACTGCATTCCTATGTACGCACACACACACACACACACACACACACACACACACACACACACACACACACACACACACACACACACACACA
>JBBIGC010042892.1:0-11706 GCA_037576955.1 Lepidarchus adonis
GATGCTGATCTGACATCATGAGTAGTGCACAGGTGCACCTTATACTGCCCACAATAAAAGGCCACCCTGGAATGTGCTAAAGTGCTAAACTTTTCTCTGGTACTGTAAAAATGATAAAACTTAAATAAGCTTATGTTGTTTCTGATGCTGTATGACATATACTGATCAGCCACATTATGAAAGCAATCACAGATGAAGTGGAGGACTTATATCCATTCTCCTTGACAGGTGCCACTGCAATGAGATATCAGGCAGCAGATGAACAGTCAGTTCTTGAAGCTGATGTGCTAGAAGATGGAAAAATGGGCAAGTGTAAGGATTTGAGCCATGTTGACAAGTGACTTATTGTGTTCAAAGTGTTTTATCCAAAGAAGGACAACAGGCGAATCAGAGACAGGGTTGGGCACCCAAGGGTTATTGGTGCATATGAGGAGTGAAGGCTAATCTGTGTGATCTGACCTCAAAGAGGAGCTCCTCTTATGCAGAATCTGATGGACTGAGGTCAGAATACAGTGAACCACCGCAGCATGAGGAGGATGTACACACTATTAGGCAGGTGGTGTGAATGTTGTGTCTGAACTGTGTATTTACTGTGTGTTGAGTGTATGAGGAGATTTACAGTATAGAATACATGTGGAAAATAATTTTATCCGACTGCCTGTGAATAGTCCTGTAGCACATGTCTCTGCCATGTTTAACCTCTATATAGGTCAGTGTTTCCCATGAGTTGTGTACACACACACACACACACACACACACACACACACACACCCTGTGCTCTGGGAATAGAATGAAGAAGGTAATTAAGAGCAAGGGGTGTGCATCTGGCCAAACTACAGGAGATCCCATATAGATGTCTCATAGGACGCACACACACACACACACACACACAAACACACTCTAAAGCACACGCACATGCAGATGCACACACACACCTACACAGACACACACACTCAAAAGCACATGCAGACACACACACCTACACACACTCAAAAGCACATGCACACACGCACACACACACACACACTGAGGATGGCATCAGCACATTTTGAAGCTGACGTGCTGTAATCTGGTGAAGCTCAGGCGACGTGTCTGTCTGCTCATTAGGAGAAGTACAGTAAGATGAAAAATAAATAAAGGAAAGACTGCACACTGGCCGACAGGACAGCAGAGGCTGAGTGAAGGTGTAATAATTACGCTGTGAGTGCAGAGGAGCACACAGAGACACACTGAGTGGCTCTCACACGTTGTTCAGGAGCCAGAAGAAGGACCGTCCCTCTCTTCCAGTCCCTGTGATGGGCAATCAGAGGCTCTAATTAAACCCAATCAGGTAATGAAGTGTAATTAGGTGATTAACAGCAGTGAGGAAGAAATTTAAACACCTTTCCTGCCTTTATTTCTTTTTCCTTCCTTCTCCTTCCTCCTCTGTTCTCTCTGCTTCTATTTCTCCCCACTCCTCCCTTATTCACTGCGTCTCTACACGTTTCATTTGTCTTTCTGTGTCTCTGCCTTTCCATCTTTTTATTCTGTCTTACCTGCTTCCCTCTCTCCTCCCTGGCTCTCTCCCTTTCTGTTTCTCTCCCTCTCCTTTCTGTTCCTTCCTCTTCTCTCTCACTCTCTCTCTTTCTCCCCCTCTAGCTCTCTCCCTTTCTTTCTGTGTCTCTCTTTCTCCCCCTCTAGCTCTCTCCCTTTCTTTCTGTGTCTTTCTCCCCTTCTAGCTTTCTCCCTCTCGTTCTGTCTCTCTCTCTCTCTCATTTTGTCTCTCTTTCTCCCCCTCTTGCTCTCTCCCTCTCGTTCTGTCTCTCTTTCTTTCTGCCTTTTTTTAATACTCTCTGTCTTACTGTCTCCCTTTCTCTCCCTTTTCTTTCTGTTACTCTCCTTCTCTCTCCTTTTTGCTCCCACCCCATCTCTCTCTCTCTCTCTCTCTCTCTCTCTGGGCTGAAGGCCTGAGTCCAGAAAGTGCCAGTGTCAATCTAACAAAGAAAAGTCACCAGTGTAATATTGACAGATTACAACACGACCTCCGCAAAACAAACAAACAAGCTGCAGAATGAGCAATGCGTCGCCACTGTGTGCTGCTTCCTTATTAACAATAGTCTCTAATTGTTTGTACACTGCTCTGGCATTAAAAATAATGGGTCTGATCACAACGCTCCTTTAGGGAAACAAAGAATCACTTTTAGTGTGATGGTGTGTATGTGTGTTTGCAGTGTTTATATTGTTATGTATTTGTTAAAATGTGTGGATTTTCCTCATTTACCCTGCAGTTCCTTTATTTAGTACTTGTAGTTGTTTATTTCTCATTAAGATGCAGTAGAACATTGCATATAACACACACACGCATACACACACACACACACACAGTGGTGTTTTCATTTGTAATTCTGTGACTCTATATGTTAATTTGTGTATTTTTAATGTGAATCTCACATACTTGTGTGCCCGCCATCTGTATGTGTAAGATTTTAATGTCCGATTACGTAATTGCTTCTTTAAAAATGGGTACAGCAGCGCCAGCAGAAAAGAAAAAAAGCTGTGCAAAAACTGCAAGAATGTGAAACACAAGCAAAAAAAAACCCCAACAAAAAACAGACAGTTGCTCTCAAATCTGCTGAAATAATGCACCTCCAAAAGAGCACACAGCAGCAACCCCATTAGACGAACCAGATGTGAAGGCGTCAAGCGAAACATCACAAATGCTTTTCCTCTCCATAATGAGGGAGCTGCTCTCTCCACAGATACTCAGTCATGCACAAATATGGCTTCAGGAGGAGCTAATCTACGCGCTGGCAGTGGCCTTGTGTATTGTAGTTTGATGATTCTGCCTGCACTGTATGCGTTAGCTTCTGTGTTTTAATGCCGTAGCTTGTAGTGTTGCAATTATGAGCTGAGACAATAGACTTTAGAGGTTGTGCATCATTTGGTAGCTGGAGACGAGGCCAAATACCCACTCGAGGGCTGAACTGTTTTGGTCCTAACCAGACACTCCTTCTGTTTGAGTGAAATCAGCAGCTTTATGGTGCCCTCATGCTCAACTGCTCAGTCATGGCTGGACACAATCAGCCATAACATTAAAAACTGCCAACAAAACAGCTCTGACTGTGGTGCACTGTGTG
The DNA here is from genome assembly GCA_037576955.1 of Lepidarchus adonis. Classification (NCBI taxonomy): domain Eukaryota; kingdom Metazoa; phylum Chordata; class Actinopteri; order Characiformes; family Lepidarchidae; genus Lepidarchus; species Lepidarchus adonis. The sequence continues at coordinate 3,117 of JBBIGC010042892.1, forward strand.
TTCAAACCCCTTAATGCAGAGGTCCCCAACCTTTTTCGAGCCGGTTTAATTTCAGGCAACATTTTTGCGGGCCAGCATTTAAGGTGTCGCGAATAAAAAAAATAATAATAATGTGATACGACCAACACAAAAACTGTGGTATTTTGTCAATATAATATATACGTGAATCCACTGTGTAATTATGTAACTTTATTAGCAGCGTCTTTCTGAAATGCGCTAACAACGATCAGAGTAACATCGTCCTCTGCCCCTCACGTGCTCTGGTCACTATGGTAACGCGTAAAAGTTCCTTTCAGTGCTGTCTCAGGGTTTTCTGCCATGACTTTCATCCAGAATACTGGCAAAGTTGAGTCTCTAACATACTTAGATGCTACAGAAAAAAAGATTATGCCATACAAAAAAGTACTGGCGGCCCGGTGCTTGAGAACCATTGCCTTTAACATTAACATTGTAAACCACCATAGCTCCTTGAGCCTGCGGTGCCTATGACTCACTGATTCACTTTCTTGCATCACTTTTGGTAAGTACCAACTACTGCAGATCTGGAATATTCCACCTGAGCTGTTGTTTTGCAGATGATCCATCACAATAAGGCCCTTGTCAAAGAGGCTCGGATCTTTATCTTTATCTAATACTGTATATCTCACCCCTTAACAACTGCCACTGTAGCGAGATAGTGAGTGTTCTTCATGTCACCTGTCAGTGGTTTTAATGTTGTGGCTGATTGGTGTGTAATCTCCATAGAAAAGCACTGGCAGTTTAAGGTCTAAAGTCACAGTTACCAGTGGAAATCATCGACGAGGACAAGGAGTAACGAAGCGTCATTCAGTACCTTCGGGATGAGGTAATGCGGTGTTTGTGATTCAGAACTAATCATCCAACATCAGTAACTGACCTCACTAATGCTCCTGTAGATGAATGCAATCAACATCCAGTGTAAAACCTTCTCAGAATAGCAGAGGCTGGTGCTAAATTGAGGGGTGACAAGCCCCTATTATTTCTCTTGATTTGATGAACAGGTATTAACAAATCTCCTAGATATAGTTTGTCCAACGTCTAGCTGGACACACCTTTCAAAGTTGGTTTTTATGAGAATGCAGTCTTATAATATCTGTTCAATGTGCCGGTAATTGAAAAATCAATGATATTTTGGGGAAAAGGACAAAATGTTCCAGCTTTGGAACCACAGAAAGAGCACAAATCACATCAGGTTTTTTTTTGCAAAAGCACTATTCATTTTTCCTCTGTGACAAATGGCCATCTCCCATAGCTCATCTAGAAGATGATGGCTATACAATGGTCCTCAGAGTTTATTTTTCAATCTTGTTTCAGATGTATAAAGACGGTAAAGCCTCATTGTTCAGTTTTCACTGCACTCTGCACTCTCACAAAAATATACAGTATATTGAAACAATAAAAAACAGCTCTGATCATACATATGTATGTATATACACTACTCAAAAAAATTGGGATATTTTGCTTTCGGGTGAAATTTTGGGATGAACCTAAAATGCGCTATAACCTTTACAGATTAACTTAATGTGACCTTCCCTAAACATTTAAATGCAAATACTTTTTATACAACTTAACGTCAAAATTCATAACAGCCGTTTGATTCATGAATCGACCAATAAAGTTCCTGGTTCAATCAGAATTAATGTTTAAACAGTCGTCCTCATTGTGCTGTTTACATTTTGGCATCAAGAGACCAACATGACATCTTACAGATGATCAGAAGTATCTCACCATTGCGAGGCTTCAAACAGGATGTTCTCAGACTGAAGTGGCCACTGAGTTTAGAGAGTCACAGAGTCATCAGCTGCACTTAGTGAATGGCACAGTGAGGAGCCCATATAACCTGAATAACATCATTAATCCAGTCATTGTGCTCCTGCATGAACAACACAGGCCTAATTTCATCTTCATGGACGACAATGCTCCAGCTCATCGAGGTCGCATCATTAGAGAACGACTGCTGGAGACTGGGGAACCTCGAATGGAGTGTCTGTACTTTCTCCAGACCTGAATCCCATAGAAAACCTATGGGAGCAGCTGAGATGTTGTGTAGAGGCTCATAACTCAGTACCTCAGAACCTCTGTGCTCCCCTCTGTGCTCCTTCCTGATTCAGCCGAGGGTTTTTAAGCCTTTTTAAGGTCAATGCCACTGTCAGATTTTTACTAGGCCACTTCAAAGTCTTAATTTTTCTTCAGCCAATCAGAGGTGGACTTGATGGTGTGTGTCGGATCATTGCCCAGCTGCAGAACCCCAGTTTGTTTCAGCTTGAGGTTATGAACAGATGGCCAGACATTGTCCTACAGGAGTTTTTGGTAGACAGCAGAATTCTTCAGAAGTCTTCCAGGTCCTGAAGCAGCAAAACAGCCCCAGACCATCACACTACCACCACCATGTTTTACTGTAGGTATGATGTTCTCTTTCAGAAATGTAGTGTTACTTCTACATCAGATATAATGGGACACACACCTTCCAAAGTGTTCAACTTTTGTCTCATCAGTCACTTTGACACACAGGGCCATGAAGGTTTGGATTTTTTTTCTTACTTAATAGTAAAAAATTTTATTTGTAAAATGCATTTATAAATTTATGTGTTGTCTTTGACTAATATTTAAAATTGTTTGATAATCTGAAACATTTAAGTGTGACAAACAGAAAAAATAGAAATCAGGGAGGGGGCAAACACTTTTTCACACCACTGTATATATAAGCCCTGTTATCTATTTCTATCCATGCTTCCTTCTCTTTTCTCTTGCTCCCCTCACTCTCCCACTTACCAACCCTTTTCTCTGAGCTGGGGTTGGAGATAAGCAAAGATTTCTCCTTATGTTCTGAAAAGGGAATAATGGGGGGGGGGGGATTTGAGCCATTGGCTTTTCTGTCCAAAAAGAAAAAGAAAAAAGATTTAAGCAAAGAGATAGTGTGAAATAAAAAAGAGAAATAAGAAACTGACGGAGTCTATAGGGGAAAGAGGCAGGTGGAAGAAACAAAGATAAGGCTAGGGTGTGAGTGTGTGTGTGTGTGTGTGAGAGAGAGAGAGCTAGTTGGGGAAGGCTGCAGTTGCTGCTTCTGCCCTGAGAGGGGCAGCAGAGATACAGCTCTACTGCCTTCGCCACTACAGTAGTGCAGTGAGCAAAGACTGCAGTAAAAGGAAAAAAAAGAAAAAGCATGAATCCAAGAAGACTCTGAGTAACTGAGAAAAAGACCAAAAATGCTGCAAACTAAACATTAGTTTTGAGTATATCACGTTTAGGTGCTAACACTGGCTGTATTAAAACAAAATCGATAATCTATTATTAGAGTTGTTTGATTTTGGCCAGTATGGATACTATCATCCCTATGAATCATCCTACAGTTCTTTTTTCATTATTACATAACCACTTATAAACAACAATAAATCCCTCAAAATTTAGCATGCTGTTTCTGTTACTATGCCTTTAGTGCTGATATATATATAGTAGCAGAGCTAAGGCTTAAGGGGTGTGTGCTGGTGCCCCTGGGTAGATTGTTTTTGTGTTTGGAAGTGTTTTTGGGGATTCACTTGTTTTTATTGTGGGGTTTTGTGTGTGCATGTATTTATGGGACTATTTGGGTTTAAAAGCTTAATGGCTTAGGAGGTGGGTTCGCTCATTAAGTTAGATCCAGAGTGTTGAGTTGCTCTGTGTGTGCTACGCCAGTTGAGGGTGTGTGTGTGCTTTGGAGATCTTTTCAGTGCTTAATAAAGCGAGGGCTTGTCCCAATGTGAGCCATAGTCTCTGAGCAAGTCTCCATCATTTCCCTCTGATGATTTCATGATATATATATACACACACACTTCAGCCACAGATGTTTGATAGGATTTGGATCAGGGCTCATAGAAGTCCACTTCAGAATTGACCAGCATTTTATTCTTAGCCATTCTTGGGTGTTTTTAGCATTTAGCTGTGTTTTGGGTCATTATCCTGTTGGAGGACCCATGACCTGCGACTGAGACCAAGCTTTCTGATGCTGAGCAGCACATTTTGCTCCAGAATGACTTGATAGTCTTGAGGTTTCATTGTACCTGCACAGAGTCAAGACTCCCTGTGCCAGATGCAGCAAAGCAGCCCCAGAACATAACTGAACCGCCACCATGTTTCACAGTAGGTACAGTATTTTTCTTGGTTTGCTGCATTTAAAAGCTCCAGTTTTGTCTCATCAGTCCTAAGATTGTTCCAGAAGCTTTGTGTTTTGTCAATATGTATTTTGGCAAATTCCAGTCTTGCTTTTTTATGATTTGCCTTCAACAGTTGTGTCCTCCTCGGTCGTCTTCCATTAAGTCCACTTTGGCTTAAACAGCGACGAATGGTGCGATCTGACACAGATGTACCTCATCCTTGGAGTTCACCTTGAATCTCTTTGGAAGTTGTTCTGGGCTCTTTGGTTTCCATTCGTATCATCAGTCTCTTCAATTGGTCATCAATTGTCATCCTGCGGCCTCATCCAGGGAGGTCAGCTACATTCCAATGGACCTTAAACTTCTGAATAATATGTACAACTGTTTTCATAGGGACATCAAGTTGCTTGGAAATTGTCTTTTTAACCTTTACCTTTAACATGCTTGTCTATAATTTCCTTTCTAATCTCCTGAGACAGTTATCTCCTTCGCTGTCTGTGGTCCATGTTCAGTGTGTTTTACACCATAATACCAAACAACACAGTGATGACTTTTCCCTCTTTAATAGAAACTGACTGATTGCAAACTTGAAGACACATGTGATATTAATTACAGGACACATCTTAGTTTAACTTGTCCCTCTAGTCAAATTATTCAGCCTTATCTAGGGGCACCATTATTTTTCCTGGTCAGTTTAATTAGGTTGTTGTTTAGAATAATTCTGTTGGACCACAATTCAAAAACAATGTCTGACTTTCATGTGTTAATTCTCAATAACTGTTATGTATTAATCCTTTTGTCAGTTTCAAGTTATTTCAGTGACCATTATGGGTTTTTCTTTCTGTGAAGGGCTCACACAATTTTGTTCATGTGTGTATAAAATGACCCTCTGTTCTGATTGGATGCAATATACTGAGACTCATTAAAAAATCTGTCTTACACACTCCTTATATCTTCTATGTAATTGAATAGCACTGTATGAATGGACACATATGTAAATGACAAAAACATTAAAAACGGGCTGTATCTGCAGCTTTATTCTTTTGCATGGGTTGTGGAGCAGATGCTAAGTTTTGTAACTTTATCAACATTTACATGATACACCAAACCATTTTATTTAAAAAGGGAGAAATATATACATTTCGTGATATAGGTCTTTTCAATTAAATTTCTATTGATTTTATAAGAGCACAGCAAATGGTGCTTTTTAAATTATGGAAAAGAAAATTGCAGATTGCAGAACCAAGGTTTTATTCCAACAGTGACAAGATATACTTTATAGTTGGGCTTCAATTGATACAATAAATTAAAATTTTATACGTTTGCCATAGTGTGAGAGTGGTGTAGTTGGAGTGACTGGAAGGTGAGAGAAATCTGGATAAAATGCCCAATTACTAGCTTGTAACATTTTAAACCCCTCCATTGTTGTGTGTAGAAAATCTGAAGCAGTAATGAATTCTGTCACAACAAACCTGCATCACCAAAAATATTTTTATTAAATACAAATGTATTTATAGGCTCTGATTTAAGTCCCTTTAAAATCAATTATGTTTACAGTTATTTTACACAGTAGTTTGGAAAGATTAATGTGAGAGTACCCACTCCTTTACTCATCTACTCATCACTTGCGCCCATTGTTTAAAGTCAAAACAAAGAAGGCAGAGAGAAAGAGACAGAGGGGAACAGTATATAGATCAAGAAGAGGAGTCAGAATAATTTTCTGGGTTTCATGAAGAAAGCAGAGGAAATGGAGGGCTCTTTCAGCTTTCAGAGTTTTCTTTCAGCTTCATATCTGATTGTTCTCTCGCTCAGTGTCTCTCTCTGTGAACTATTATATCTGGACTATCATGAGCTTTACTTTGCTTTAGTCATAAATCAGCTTTTAGTCTTTCACATGTGCAATCTGAGGATGTACTTTTGCTTTTAGAGGAAGGAATGAAGGTTTCAATGGATTCGTGTTAAGTTACAAAAGTCTGCGGTACTGCAGGGCAGTATAGAGACAGCAGATCACATGAATCATCACATTCATTATCATGAATAAAGCAGTTTTCACTATGCATTACAGTGATTTTTGCCATGGCAACAGCATTTTATTGAACACAGTGTGACACCCAAACAAACCAACAATGGCTTGTGTTTTTTTTACCAAAATTCAAGAGAAAATTAGTCAGAACATTACCCAGTATGAGACTGTAGAGAATTTCTGTCTTTCAACATCTATGGTTCACAACAACGTAAAAAAGAGAATTCAGAGACATCTCTGTAAAGTGTGTAAAGGACAAGGTCAGAAATCACTGCTGAATCTTTGAGGTCTAAGAAACAATCATGCTACTATGACAAATCCACCTTTGGGTTGGGAATACTTTGAAAAACATTGTCACTAGAGACTAGAAACAGTATTATGCAAGGAGGAAACCATACATCAACTCTAAGCATAAAGTTTTCTGGTCCTGAGTTTATTCAGATTGACCAAAGGATTGAGGAACCGTGTCTTGTGGTCAGATGAATCAACATTTTAGCATGTTGTTGGAATTGTCCATGCCAAAGATGAAAATGAACATCCAGATTATCAGCAAAACTGCAAGATATCTGTGAAGGCATCAGTGCTAATGGCATGGGTGAGTTGCATGTATGTGAAGGTGCCATTGATTAGGATTTTAAGAAGACATAGAGTGGGAACGCAAAGTATTCAGACCCCATTAAATGTTTCACTCGTTCTAATATTGCAGCCATATGCTAAAATTATTCCAGTTCATTTTTCCTCATTAATGTACACACAGCACCCCATATTGACAAAAAACACAGAATTGTTGACATTTTTACAGATTTATTAAAAAAGAAAAACTGAAATATCACATGGTCCTAAGTATTCAGACCCTTTGCTCGGTACATTAATGGGGAAAAATGAACTTTTCATTTTAGCAAATGGCTGCAATATTAAAAAGAGTGAAAAATGTAAGGGGGTCTGAATACTTTCCGTACCCACTGTATAGTATATGTATTAAGTTAAGTCTTCCTGGGATGTACATGCTTATTTCAGCAGAACAACACAAGACCATATTCTGCACAGGCTCTTAAACACAGAGTACATGTGCTTGACTGGCCTGTTGCCAGGGCAAATCCATCTCCAAGTAAAAATGTTTGGCACATCATGAAGAAGAGACACAGACTGTTCAGCAGCTGAAGTCTTATTTCAAGCAAGGACAACATTTCCTCAGTTACAAAATGATTTAAAAAGTGCTATTAAAATAAAAAAGTGATGTAATACAATGAATGTTTGAGTGTTCTAAATTAATGTATTTTTACAAAAACAATTAATAATACTAATAATACTATTAGATATCCCTGTGATTTTATCAGTTAAATTAAGGTTCAAATGAATTAACATTTATTTATATATTTGTTTTTATTGCATCTTGGAAAATGTCAGACTTTACTGGACATGGACTTTATAAATAAATGTATAATAATCACAGTGGGTGGTATGGATGTGCATTGGTTAGTGCTGTCATCTCACAGCAGTAAGGTCCTGAGTTAAACCACTGGGTCAACCACAGATGCCCATCTGGCTGATTTCTCCCACTGTCCAAAAGCTTGTGGTTTAGATTGACTGGCTGCTCTAAATTGCCCAAAGGTGTGAGTGTGTGTGTAAAATGAATAAGCATTTAGGAAAATGGATGAATAAATAAATAAATAAATAAATGTTACATGAAAAAATGAGCACGTCCTTTGAAAACCTGTGTGTTTCTTGTAACATTCTTGGACATATGGATATTTAATATCAAATGTAACGGCACTGGGAGATTGAAGTAATACAACTAAAGAATTAAAACTGAAGAAAAGACTTTTCAAAATCTCCTGTAAAATGTAATTCTACAAAAATGTGAGTTCTGGTGAGGAATAAATTAGAACATTCCTATCTTTATTCTCAAATCACACACATTTGTCTGGAAAATAGAAAATAACTGGTGCCCAGGTCTGGCCATCCAAGCAAGTTCACCCTGAGAGCAAGATGCTAAAAGAAGTCTCCAAAAACCCTAAAATGTCATCACAGGACCTACAGCAGGCTCTTGCTACTGTTGATGTGAAAGTGCATGTCACTACAATCAGAAAGAGATGACCTTTAACTTGCATGGGAGGTGTGCAAGGAGGAAACCTTTGCTCTCTAAGAAGAAAATCAAGGCCAGACTGAATTTTGCCAGAGAGAATGTAAAGACCAGGACTTCTGCAGTGTGTTCTTTGGACAGAAGAGTCTAAAATTAAATTATTAGTGTTGGAGGAAAGAACCTCCTCTCTCACCAAAGACATGGATTGCCAGTAAAAATGCATTGTCCTCGACTCCAGCATCAACCGTTCAGATGTTATGCAGCAGCTTCTCTCAGCTCACATTGGAAGGACAGACACTCCAAGTGAACCATGGACAAGCTTTTATATCCTCCTGG
>JBBIGC010042901.1:0-11705 GCA_037576955.1 Lepidarchus adonis
TGTGTGTGTGTGTGTGTGCGTGTGCGTGTGCGTGTGCGTGTGCGTGTGCGTGTGTGTGTGTGTGTGTGTGTGTGTGTTCCCCTTAATTAATAATAATTAATCAAATGTTCTGGTGGGAAACCCTGGATCAAGGCATTTACATCCATTTGACATGTGCTTCCCACCTACTCACTGTTGCAAATCAGGAACATCATTGAACCAAACAGAACAATGTTACAGTACATCGTTTTTCAGGAATAGTTTGAAATCAAGGTGTTGCTTTGGCCTCTGTGGTCCAGTCCATGACAGTAACAGCACACAACTTTCAGTATTTGTAATAAAAAAGTAATAATAACTTGTAATCATAAATAATAAAAACAATATTGCTATAATAATATATAAATGTGTACTTTTCTCTGAATGCATACATATGTTTGGGGTAAATACCTTCACTGTGTATGGGATAAAGTTTCACCCTTTCCAAAAATATCTGAAAATTTCAGTACAGTGTAGCCTGGGGCATGAGATGTCACACCTGGTTACCAATGGTTACCTACCATTTCTGTGTTCGCGCGAAGATCCGCCCCTGGGTACTTCCGCGTTTCTTACTCGTGACATGAGATCCACATACTGCACATTTAGGTCCATCTAGTGGAAGTTAGAGGTGAGCCACTGTTAAAAAATCTGAATAACAAAATCAATACCCACATTCATAATTACAGTTTAATTTAATTTTATATTTATATGAAATTTTCTTTTATTTGTTATTTTAATTTTATTCATTTATAATGATTATTTAATATGTTTTTATTTTTATGGTCTGAAGTGCCTTTATTGTTTATATTGGTTAATATTTTACTTAAGGGAGTATTAATAACAGGGGGGGGAAGTTTGTATTTGTTGAATTGTATAATTGTTTAAACTCAAATAAACTAATTTGAATGAAAAACAAGGTCAGAGGTCAGAGGTCAGTTTGAAGAAGCAGGATAAGGTCAAAAACAGCCTCTCTTAATACTGGATAACAAAAACTACATCCGTATAGTGTATATCTTATATTTTTGTATTTAATAGATCTATTGCTTTTTCACGTTTACGTTTTCTTAATTCTTATGTTCTTTAATACTGATAATACTAAAAATCATCTTTAATAGCTGGTAGAATTAGGCCGAAAAACAGTTGTGGTGTGTCAGAGAAAGTCACAGAGTGGAGGGACTGGATGATGATTTATTAGAAGAGGACATCCTTGTCAATAACGGTGACGATACATACAAATGTGTTAATTATAGAAACAAATTCATACATAGAAGTCATATTTTCACAGACTTATCACAAATTCAACCAAACACAATCAATCAGTCACAAGAACATTACATCTACTGGTCATCCGCTCCTCCTCATGAGGAACCAAGCTGCATGGCATCGTCAGGATATACAACCACTCCAAACAGGCTCGCACATCAAACAAAATGCCTAGAATATGCCAGTGTGAGGATCACTCTGCTCAGGCAACTAAAAATTAAATAGTGCACCATTCAATTCAATTGTTCTAGTGCATTAGTGCTTCTTCATGGCTTTCTTTTCTGTTCTGATCACTATGATTACATACAGGCCTTTAATTTTGTTTCCACATCTTCATGAAAGTGATCTCACTCTGTGAACAGCACAGTATCTCCAGTTTCTCTGTTGCATTCCTCCATTCATGTGGGCCTTGTATCTGTCAATCACTCTGTGTTTATTTTATCCAACCAGCTTATGATTTTCTACTGATTCATCATTCATCATCTGATGGATTCTTAGCCACTGGTTAGCTTTTGGGATTTGCTGGTCTGTTTTGATAAATAATGATCTATGCAGTTTTATTGAGAATGGACAGTATTGTTATGTAATATTACATTTCCAGTTAGTTTAGTTTTATTGTTCTTGTTGTTATTCTTTTCATTACAACAACAAGAATTATAATGGTAAATGATACATGATATAACCAATATTTCCATGGAACAGACATTTTCAGCAACATGATCTTATTTTTCTGGCATTTTTATTCTGCGCTGCTGCTGTTCAATAAACCCTGATCACTGCTAAATCAGCCGGACACTCTTACAGCATTTATCACACCACAGAGCTCTTCATTTGGGTCCTTCTGTTTGAAAAAATCTTTTGCATTACATCCAATGGGGTCCAATCTTACTTTCTTGGGTGTCAAAGTGAAATAACTGTGGAGGACTGAGGATCACATAAACAAAACAATACATTAAAAAAGAAGATACGTAGGTTTGGTATTTTCTAACATTACAACCACTATATTTTATTACTGAAAATGGCATTTTTAAAAAGAAAATAAGAGAAATATTATATACAAATATGCCAGTAAGGCCTTGTCCACACGGGCGTTCAAATGAAATAAATGATAAATGAACACACTGTGAGCGTCCTGTGCGTTTTGTGGTTGTGTTTGATTGACTTCAGTGTGGTGTTACATCCGCGTTTGGTTCGTCTCTGTTGAACACCAACCGGCAGCTAAAACTGTAATGCAGTGTATCTACATGTGGGGGCAGTAATGCGTTAGTGAAACGCATGATTCAGACGCCCGTGTGGACAAGGCCTACAGTAAGTATGATGTGGGGTTCTGATAACTTTGGTCCATACCTCCTTTTGAGGCCGCACTATTGGCAACTTTCAAAATATTTTTTTGTTTATTAAAATATTAAATACTTTATGGTATTATGGTAAATGTACACATTTCTAGAAATTTGACATATCTGCTAGTGGCAACATTCTTAATTTAATACAATGTGATGTCAACAGTTGACAGTTCTAGTTTCATCCTTAGCTTTTAGGTACTGGAGTTTGAAATTCAAAGTTAAAGGGAATTTGCCAGAACAGTAGTGAGGGAAAGCTGGTGGGCCCTTGTTTGCAAGCGGAACAGAAAGTCCGAAAGGTCCTGCGTCACAGTTGGTGCTCAATAGCTGTGTATTGTGTTTCAGCGCCATGAGAGCTTTCCATGAGGTGAGCCAGGCCTGTGCGGGTGGAGTATTTGAAGATGAAAGCTTTCATGAAGTTGTAGCGATAGTGGCGTGTGAAGCTGTAGACCACCGGGTTCAGGCAGCAGTGGAGCAGGGACAAGCACTGGGTGAGGTGCAGCGCAACAAAGAGGCTGTTCTCTCCTGTACAGCTGAGTGACAGCACTCCGAGCATGGCCAGGGCGTCGTAGAGGAGAACTGCTTGGTATGGTACCCAGCAGGTGAGGAAGACCAAAATATAAGTAAGGATCATTGTCTTGCTGATGCTATGGTCTTGGGCCCCATTAGAAGAGGCCAAGGCTTTTGCTAGCAGGGCATAGGAGACAGCAATGACAGGGAAGGGCACAGCAAACCCTAACACCACAAAGCTTAGCTGTATGCCCACCATCCATTCCATTGGACTGTTTTCTGGGTATACAGGACGGCACAAGGTCACATCACCATGGAAAGAGTTGACTGACTGGAGGAAGTAGGTGTCAGGCACTGAAGCAATGAGAGCAACTAACCATACGCCAGCACAGACTAGACGCCGCATTGTCCTTTCCTTCCCACCCAAGGCTTCATCTCTCCTCACCTCAGTCAGGTAACGATCCACACTCATGCAGGCCAAGAAGAAGATGCTGGCAAACAGGCTGACACTGAAGGTCAGGTGACTTAACTTGCAGGCAGCTTCACTAAAGGGCCAGTGACCCTCCTCTGCAAGCGAACTCGCCCATACGGGCATTGTGGCCACTACACACAGGTCCGCCACAGCGAGGTTGAGTATGTAAATGTGCATCTCATGACGGTATCGCCGTTCTGAACATACATTGACCCAGATCACTGCTGCATTGGCAGCCACTCCCACCACAAAAATGAAGACGTAAAGGGTGCACATGGCACGGAGGAGGGCAGTTTGGCTGAAGTAGGTCAGACACACATGAGCCTCTATCAGTGACATGTTGTTTTCATGATCTGTCATATTGAATTCTCCCCACCTGGTGAATAAATCTGAGAGGTCGTTGGCAGCAAAGCTCATTTTTTCTTCAAGGGTGAAGATCTAACCTGCAGAAAAATGGAAATTCAATTCAATTCATAATTTACTTGATAAGTAGCTGATGAGTTTGAAGTGTGGCACTCTTAGATATGATCTAAAGCTGGGCAGTGGGTCTCCAGGACTTCTCAATGGATGATTCTTTAGAGAACCATGTTTGTAAAGAAGCAGCTTCTAATGAGGTACAAGGCAGTTCATATACAAGCATTCCTTAGAGAACTTACATGGTTCTTCTCCAGCATCACTCTAAGAACCATTTGTGGCACCTTTTTGTACATTACTACAATCTCTTCCACACGTGAACAAGCCATAACTTTAAAACCACCTGCCTAAAATCGTGTAGGTTCCCCTCATGCTTTCTTCCTTCTGTGAGATGGAACCAGGCATGCTTGCCTTCGCTACTCACAGACATCAGTGAGCCTTGGGCACCCATGATCCTGTTGCAGATTCACTGGCTGTTCTTTTTTTGCATAAATTGTTGGTAGGTACTGACCACTGCATGATAGAAATGTCTCTCATATCAACATAATTTATACCTTTAGATTTGCTCGTTTTCTTGCTTTCAACCTGAACTTACTGTCCACTTGCTTTCTTATAGTATATACCCCCTGACAGGTGCAATTGTAATTAGACATTAGTTTTGTTCACTTTACTCGTCAGTGGTTTTAATGTGGTGACTAATCGGTCAAACCTTAAATCTGAATCTAACCTTACCTTCAGCCCAAAACCTAAACCTCATCCTAAACCTGAATTTAATCCTACCACTGCCCCATATCAACAAACATATATCAATGAGTATGGCCTAAATTAACAACAGAAACTTAGTCCACTGGAGTTACGCAACTTATATCCCACTTCTTTCAAGACATTTCAGCAGAAATTCACACTGAATATTGATTTACATTTGGCTGTAAAATGGGTTTTTAAGAGGAAGGTGACAGGAACACTTACCTGACAGTACGTCTTAACACTGCTGTTCTTCAGAGGTTTGTGCGTGGACAAGGAGGAGGTCACTTTATGAGCAATAGCCACCTAGACTTTCGTTTGCCGTCTCATTCAGGACGTTTACTCAAATAAGGTACCGTGCAGAAGACAACGCCTCTCACAGTGGATTCATGTCTGTGTTTGAGAGCTACTTTGTGTGTGTGGGTTGTGGGGAGGTGGGGCAGCAGGTTGGTGGGGTTTCATAGACATAGACTATTGTTTCCGAAGCTGAAAATAAAGCATTTTACACTGTAAGGCAGTTATGTAATTTTATACTCACAATAATCTAAAAGAAACTTTAGGCATTTTACCTCAGAGTTTATATTCTCTATTATAGTCTCCATATTTTCCATGTGAAACTCAATACTGGAACTGATTTTCTTCACACTTTCAGTAGATTTTTTGGCTCCAGATGAAATGAACAGCAATGGCACGCTTCGCTGGTAGTGAACTAACAGTATAATACTGAAATATATGCTCCATATGTGCTTGCTGAGAAAAGTTTGTCTGAAAAACATTTTGTTTTGATGCATAATAATATATAATAATAAAAAAAAACAAATAATAATAATAATAACAATAATAACAATAATAACAATAATAATAATAATAATAATAATAATAATAATAATAATAATTCCTTTATTTCCCACTTTATTCTCATAAGCAAACAGACTATATGCCAACAAATAAAGCAAATAAGTGAGAAATGCCTTGCCTGTAAAATCAGGTATCAAGAACTGTACACACACTAGTCTACTTAAAAATCTAACTTTTGATACATTTCTGTGATTCTAAGCAAATCCTTATCATTCCCTGATCTCTTGCCATATTTGTAATGAAATGCTTTTAATGATTAGCTGTAAAAAGTTTCTGTAGTTTCTTTAACTTTTTTGGGGATAAAGATATGACCTCATTATAGATGGGAATCAAAAGAGGGATAATTGTTCTGAAACTGCTTGAAAAGGCCAGCCCCACCAGCACGGAAACATCCATTGTCCTCACATATCAAAGAATCTTAGCAGGTTTCAAAAAGTCTGTTATAAGTATGTTGTTTTCCTTAGACCAGTGCCAGCTTCTTTATCTCTGCTTTCCTTGTCTCCATGATTGTTACTTCAAAATGATAGAATGGATATGGTGGAGTGAGAACTGTATGAATTTATATCTGCTGAAAGAAAAGAACAAGTACACATGCAACAGAATTGCAACAATAAAGTTAAGTTAACCTTGCTCTTGTTGTCATCACATACTTCTGAAATTATGAAGCTTGACTCTGTTGCTTTTCAAATTTGCTTCACAATCTTTGGATAAAATGTGTGTGTGAAATTATATCATCTAATTTTATCTGTTTAATAATTAGTAATTCAAACTCATGATAACTCATGCTATCTCAGTTCAAGCTAGTAGAATGTAAGGATGGGAGAGTAGACTACTAGAAAAAGAAATGTACTGCTTATACAGGCTTATGCAAAAACTCACCAGATTTGGGTGATTTTGTAATTGAAAAGAAACTAAAGTCTTTCTAGGACATGAAAAAAATACTTTCAGTGAACATTAATGCATAGTTATTTTTATGCCATAAATTGAACAAATTCAAAACATGATGTTACATTATAATACATTATATTATACATTATTATTATAAACTACTCGTATGCTGGTCAGAAAAGCAAATCAAAATTCCATTTTGACTGAAAAAAAACCTGCAGGAAGATTTAGCAGACTCAGGAGTGGTGGTGCACAGTTCCATTGTCTTTCTTGGAAGAGTCAGTAGAAGAAAACCTTACCTACATCCCCATCATAAAATCCAACATCAGAAGTTTGCAACAGAACATCTACAGAAGCCTGAAGCCTTTTGGAAACAAGTGCTGTAGACTGATGAAGTTAAAATAGAATATTTGGCCACAATCAGCAAAGGCATGTTTGGAGAAAAAAGGAGCAGCATTCCATGAAAAAAACTTCTTGTCAACCATTAAGTATGGGGGTGGATCTATCATGCTTTGGGGTTGTGTTGCAGCCAGTGGCACAGGAAACATTGCACAGGTGGAGGGAAGAATGGATTTCACTAAATACCAGCAAATTCTAAAAGCAAACATCACACCATCTGTAAAAAAAATGAAGCTAAAAAGAGGAGGAGCTTCTACAACAGGACAATGATCCTAAACAGACCTCGAAATCCACTATGGATAACCTCAAGAGCTGAACAGTCCTCTGATTTAAACATCGAAAATTTGTGGGTAGATCTTAAAAGAGCTGTGCATGCAAGACGACCAAAGAATATTACAGAACTAGAACCTTTTGCAGGAAGAATAGATGAAAATCCCAAGTACAAAAATGTAAAGACTTTTAGCTCTAAAAGTGTTTGCAAGCTGTGAAATCTGCCACAGGAGGTATTACTAAGTGCTGATTATGTAGGATGCCCATTTGTTTTTATTTTTGTTCAATTTATCACATAAAAAGTAACTATGAATCAATGTTTGCTGAAAATTTTGTGTATTTTTATCTTTTTTAATAAAAAAATGACAAATGTTTTTGTTGAGGGGTGGTCATTTTTTTGCATAGGACTGTACATGTTAGTGTAGCTACATACTATTGTATTAATAAGAACTGTTTTCCCAACAAAAGTACCAAATCAACAAGTTAATGTCTGTTGTAATGTTAATTCAATGTGTGTGTGTTTTTAATTATTGAATTCCTTTTTACTGAAATAAAGATACATCCATTCATTTTCCAAACTTCTTTATCCTTTTCAGGCCATTGGGAAGCTGGAGCCAATCCCAGCTAACTATGGGAACAAGACAGGGTCCACCCTGGACAGCAGGCCAATCCAACACAAAGACAGACAGCCATTCACACAGCCATTCATGCCTATGGGTAATTTAGAGTAGCCAGTCAACCTGAACCAAAAGCCTTTGGACAGTGGGAGGAAACCGGAGTACAGCTTATACACTCCTACAGTGACGATAATAAATTAAAATGATATTATGGTAAAACTTATCTGGATTAATTGCCATGAGGAGGGTCAGGGACCCAAGCAAGGACAGGTGCCATGGTTTGAAAGAGAATTGGTCTTTAATGAGAAAGGTCAAAAACAAAAGAAACAAAGCCGGGCGAAAACTGACTCCAGGACAACCATGGACTCAAGGAAAACAAACACAGGAGAAAACATACCGGGCAGGGTAAGACTTCATGGAAAATATCCGTCACACTGGGAAATTCAAACAGCAGCAAAAAGGCATGCAGACAATAATGCTCCAGCAAAACTAAAAAGCCAAACAGTCAGAGGAGACAACAGGATACAGGTGACACACTGGGGCATGGGAAGCCAAGAGGGCCAGGCTAAGAGAGGAGACAACCAATGAGGGGATCAGAAAGGGAGACAGACAGGGAGACATGCCACAGACCAAACACAGACAGGCTAGGAGTGGCCCGGACCGAGTGAGACAAACAGCAGGGGTGCAATGGGAGAGGGAATTTGGAAGGGGCGTCCCTGGTGGCCAGAGAGGAGCAGGACCTGAAATTAATCAGTGGGTGTTTTATTACTGAGCGGCCTCATTAAAGCTAAAAATCACCAAGCAGTATTTGTATAAAGCATGCTTAAAACAGTGGAAACAGGTTCTTGGGATGGACGACTCATGCGTCACCATCTGGTAGTCTGAGAATACTACAGGCTTGAATGCATAGTGCCAACTGTAAAGTTTGGTTGAGGAGGAATGATGGTCTGTGGTTGCTTGTCATGGGTTGTGCCCTTTAATTCCAGTAAAGATCATTTTAGCAAGCAATGATATCGTATTGTTTGGGGTAGACCCTATTTCAGCATGACAACAATCCAACACACGAGTTTAAAAAAAAAGGAATGGCATGATTGGCTTGCACAGTGCCCTAAGGTCAAGCCAATCAAACATCAATTTATATTAGTTATCATCAAGTGTGCTAACATTAGTTTCTTGACCTCACGAACGCAGTTATGGTTGAACAAAAGCAAACCTCATATCTATCATAGTGGTAAGCCTTTCTACATATGTAGGCTGTTATAGTAGCAAAGGAAAAACAGGGGATTTATTATAACAAACATACATGTATGTGACATTTGCATATACACATGCAGCAGGTAAATATATTTTGCTATTGATATGAAATTCAACCATAGATATCTAGATATCAAAAGTATTGAACACATGAAGAAAGGAAGGTACAAAATGCATGGAAAGTCATGACACCAGCTGAAATCTATCAGTAATTAGAAAGCCATCCTGCCACTTAGTGCAAAGTAATATCCACTGTTTCAGTCCCAACTTATTACCAAGGTCTCACACAAAAAACATCTCATGATGGGTGAAATCAAAGAGCTCTCTCAAGACCTTCACAACCTTATTGTTGCAAAATGTACTGATGGTTAGTTACAGAAGAATTTCTAAACTACTAAAGGTTCCAGGGCCATAATCCAGAAGTGGAAAGAACATGATTTCAGTATAAACCGGTCACGACCAGATTCTCCCCATAAGATTTCAGACAGAGGAGCCACCTCAGCCACATTATCAACCACCATGGCCTTTGTATGTATGAACATCTATGGTTTGATTTTCTTTGCATGTGTGGACAGTTATCGGCATCTGTTGAGAATTTTATGTCATTAGTTCCTTTAGAAATATATTTACTTAGAAAATTGATTGTTCAATACTTATTTTAAAAATAAACCTTATTGCAATTATCATTAGATCGCACGTGTTTGCTGTGTCCCTGCATGGTCCATCTGATAGAGAAAACCAGACATCTTCAAAAAGACAGTTTTCAGAGGAAGTGGGTTTGTGGGTTTGGTGAGAGAATGTGTATCTTGAATCTAGTTTTCACAGATATCGCAACTTGCCTGAACCACCAGACCAAGATACGCCCTAAGTGAAAATACCAGAAGGTTCAGCCTTGACGTTGATGTGGAGGAAGCAAAAAACTGAAAGCTGCATAAGAACTGTGTGTCAGGAGCTTCGTGAAATGGGTGAGAAAAGCCTGAGACTGCAATGTGCAATGTGCCCTCCCATAAGAGCTGGGGTGTATTTAGCAATTTCAGGGCCCTAGGCAAATACAGGCATGGGCCCTCTACATTCGTCCTTTAAACAAACACATGCGCACACACGTACACGCACACGCACACGCACACGCATAAAAATAATATTAAAAGTGCAAAATAAAAGATGCGATACCCTACCATAAAAGAGAAGGTTGTAGATTGGAGGGGAATCTAACTTATATTAGTTCCAGTGGAATCCACATATGTACTTGTGTAAGAAAAGAGAGTAAAGAAAAAGCATTGAAATAAAATAAATTAAATACATTTTTAAAAACTGGGTGAAAAAAGATATAAGGCAGCTGTGGTCTAATGGTTAGAGAAGTGGGTTTGTGACTGAAGGCCCATTGGTTCAAATGTCAGAAGCAGGCTGAAGTGCCCTTGAGCCCCATACTTCTCCCCAGGTGCCGCCACATTGGCTGTTCACTGCCTTGGATGTGTAAAATGCAGAGAATAAATTTTCCCATGCTGTACAATAAAGGGTTAAAAAAAGTCTCCCCTTCAGTAAAGAAACTAAAGAAGAAAATTGGCTGGAAATTACAACTATTGCTTGTGCAGTTCCTACACTGACTGCAATGAAGAGAAAAGTTAATATACCATTAATGTTGTAGTAATGTCCATGCAACACTGGGTGACACTGCACATCCACTGAATGATGAATTATGATGAAAGTGAAAGTTATTATTTTTATTTGTCATTGTGAACACACAATGTACAGTGGAATAACAAAATATCTAGAAATTCCTGCTGCCTTTGCTAATATAATTAATTTATAACAGCTTTTTACTTTTATACTTTCATTTAAGTGCAAACTGCTGTCTGTCCTGACAGGAGTTTTGCAAAGTTGTGAGAACATTTCCTAAATGAAATTGAATTAATTATCAAGGGGCTTTTAAAAACTGTTCTGTGAGATGTAAACATAATTTTTAAAGAGACATTTTAAAAATAATCAGCATAATTAAAAGTTAAAGAAATCACATGGTCTGATTGTAACCACTGTGTTCTATAGAAACATGGTTAGAATTATTTTCACTAGTTGCACTGGAACCAGGTGTCTGTAGTGTTTAAAGTCTCTAAAAGCTCCCTCACCAAAAGTCATTACATAAACTCATTAAAAAAGTGTTGCCTGATGCCTAAGACACTGTTCTGGTATATTTTTGAGAGAGAAAAATGTGTTTAAAAGATATGTTAAAACCTTCAAATAAATACACTTTTTATGGCAGAAGCATACTCTCACACTGAAAATTGTAGAAACATGTAAGTGAATTTTAATGGGAAAAAAAATCCTGACTAAGAAATAATTATTTTTCATATAATCACCTGCTCCACAATTATTGTCACCCCTCCCTGACAATTCCTAGGAAATAAATGTAATTGAAGTATTTCTGTCATTTCTACAGTCGTTTACAAAGTTAATCAGAGTATATAGGAACTTTTAATTAGTAATTTATCACTTCCTTTTTAGTGATTTGTGATTTCCGATCATTGTGAATACACCACTGCACACAGTGCACCACAACAAATCCTCTACTTTTAACCCATCACACGTGCACGTGCACACGTGGAGCAGTGGGCAGCTATCAACAGCGCCCGGGGAGCAGTGAAGTGGGGACGGTACCTTGCTCAA
>JBBIGC010042911.1:0-11704 GCA_037576955.1 Lepidarchus adonis
ACCAATGTAAATGGTCATGAAAATAAAGAAAACACATTGAATGAGAAGGTGTGTCCAAACGTTTGGCCTGTACTGTAAGTCGAGGACCCCAGGTATTGTCCTGCTTTTCCTGATCAGATTACTCATTTAGATATTACATTTTATCTCTGAACAAATGCTCATTTTTACACTTCAAGAATCCAGAGTTGCAGCCTTGAACCTGATCCAGCCATCAGTTCATACTCCCTCTTGTTTTAAAGGCAAATTGCTGCCAGCTCTGCTGCGTCTCTTACTTAGCTGTAAAATAGAAGGGTCAAATATTTAATTTGATGGCTTCAATGATCTTGGCAGCACTGACGACCTGTTCTGCTTTCACAAACTAAATGATGATTCTGTACAAGCAGGCTGAATGCCCTGTGGGCATTTAATGAAAGATCAAATGCCAGTTTGGCATATTTCCTCCCTTTGGGCCTAGGATGTAAGCCAATGTCCTGATCAAAGATATCGACAAATGAATGAATAAAACATACCTCCCAGTTCTCCAATCATCTGTCTTAAACTTTACCCCTGAACACAGCAGTCCACTTGGCAGGCCGCAATCACGGCTGTTTTTCAGATCTGACAGGAGCTCAAAATAGCAGGAGTTTTCACAGCCATCCTGGTGTGCCTGCCTGCATGGCTTTAAATAACTGTTTAAACATCCAGACTGAGTGCTGCAGGTCCATCTGAGTGGAGCGAAGATTAAATCTCACCAAGTTTCAGTCTTGGTAAGTCAGTGCTGCTGCTGATGCAATCAGTCAACGGCTCCTTCAGCTTCACGTCAAACTGAGCTACAACTGCCAAGTCTAGAAGTGCTTTCAAGCAGCACAGCAATGTGAGGTTTTAATATAATAAAGCTGCCTTGGAATGTGATTTTAATAAAACTCACATGATAGGTGGACAGAATGTAACAAACAGACACTATATCAACACACAAATCCAGTTAGACTTTTAAAAATAGCAACAGAACTTTGATTTCTGATGAAATTTTGTAGTTACACCATGATCAACATCCACTGATAGCAGCTTGTATGCTTTAAAGTGCTATTTTTTTTACTCTTTTTGTGATTTTCATACTTTACTACAAATGATGCCAATGTACACATTTATAATGCATTATATTCCCCAAACATCAAACACAATAAACCTTTAAAAATGGCCCCAAAGCACTTCCCTTCCATGATGCTTTGCAGCACAACGCACGCCCACCTAAGCCTTAGCTTCGCTACAATATATAGCAATAACATGAAAATGAACAAGTTACTAATCTAACAATGTGATAAAGGTTTACCTTATTTGACCTTCGCCCTCATTTATTTGACCTTTCGAAGCCCAGCTACTGTTGTCCTATATTTTGCTACAATATACAGTCAGACCCTGTTAGCTCGACAACCTCGCCTCTCGCCATGAAAGGCTGTTGAACAGATTTCCTTATGTTATTTACCTCGTTAGGCCGCCAACCTCACCTCTCGCCCTCGCCACAACAAGCAAAGTGTCAGGTGTATGCATTTCTCCATCTACGCTTTGCCAAACTTGGGGCTGTGTTAGTGCTGTAGCCTAGAACACACTCAGTCGTGCTAATTTTATAGATCTTCTGCTGTTGGTAGGTGGGCAACAGTAACGTACGATGGACCAATCACGGATGCATCCTCTGTCTGGTTGTTTTCTGGACCATCAATCAACACAAGAATCCCTGCTGTTTGACTGATGGCTGGTTTGTTGGTCCTGTCCATGCTACGTGTCTGCTAGTATAACCTGTAATTTGCAAACTCGGAATCAAAGCTTTGATTCTGAGTTTGCAATTACATCTAAAATGTCTAATAAACAAAAGTTGCATTCTTTCTATGGCAAGCAAAGAAATTGCATCTGTCGCTGTAATAACTCTGACGTTGTTACTGCTCGGTTTTGTCAGCCTGTCGCCAGGTGACGACATTCTCTCAGCCAAAAGCTAAAATGGCGGAATGTCTCAAGTGAGTAAAAACGTTTGCGTTTGGGGAATCATGCTGAGCTTGAAGTGGCACTGAAAATGTGGTTTTTGTTTGCTAGATATCAAAATATTACCATTACTGATGCTGTTTTCTTAACTAATTGGACATTTGGGGCTTAATTAGGATTTGAACAGTTGTCAGTACTTAAACGGTTGGCTGTGCCATTTTAAGGGGTACAAGTGCAGGGGTTTTCACTTTTCGCCAAATTTTAGGGCCTGGACCAATAGGGGCGAGCTCACAGGGTTTGACTATAATCTGTGATTGCCATCCTTGCCTTGAAGTAAAGCTTTAAAATGATGTGTAGAGTGATGCCTTCACCACCTTCAGACAGCTGTGCTGGACGATGCTTCAAAAATTAACACAATTAATCACAATTAACTACACATACTCACTCAGGCGATTTACTTACTGTCTACTTTTCACAATGTATTTTTTGTGGACATGAATGTAACCGACATATTTTTTTTCATATATATATATAATTACCCCAAATTTATCATTTATTTTTATTATTTATTATTATTTATTTTTATTATTATTAATTATTATTATTTTTTTGTTATTAATTGTTTGGTTGCTTTTTGGATGGGGAATTACTTTTCCCATGAGCCCTTGCGGCTTGCTCAATATAAAGCCCCCTGACGTCACCTCTTTCCTTCGTGTAACTACTCTGGGAGGGAGAGGTGAGTGTGTCAGTGTCAGTATTTAATCCAGTAAATATTTAGGCAATCCTGTAACCCAAGATCCATCTGTTTGCAGTATCTGGGTTGCGTTTTGCAGAGCGTGTGTAAAATTGCACCCATTACAAATGCAAAGTAAAGATAGATCCGTGACGGGTGAGTATAAAATGTAGAACATGTAAAGCACCATTGCTTATGTTACCTTTCCCGTGACCTACAAAGGCTGCAGGGGCGTCAAATTAGATGCTTGTACTTCAGATCGGTAAATTCAGAAAGGCTGCAGTTAATAACTCAGGGCGGCTAATCTTAGAGTTTTAAAACATAAATCAGCATTTTCTGTGGCTTTTAGAATGGGGCGGCCTTTAACGTTGGGGAAATACAGCATAACAAACATCACCTTTATTTTCATTTGCTTTTATTTAAGTCTATTTATTTAAGTCAACAATTATATTTCCAATTCAAATACTGCACCCCAGGGAGAATAGCTCTCAATTTGTGTATCTTTCTCCCTTGCAGAAAAGCAGATATTCTATCTTCATATAGCTCTGCCTTTATATACTACTGCCCACCAATTATATAGCAGACTGCTCTTTCATACACAGAGAAATAAACCCCTGTATTCCTATAAAGCTCACCTGCAGTATCTACTGTACATAGTGTTCCTGCTCAAAGTGTGTACTGCTCAAGCCATGAAGTATATGCCCATTACACACGTTGGTATCGACCCATTAAGCTCCTCGTTGGAAATGCAGTTGATGATGGGTTTGTATTGATTAAAATGAGACACTTTGTGTAAAAGAAAATAAATGAATGCAGCAGGAGAGAGCTAGAGACCCTTTTCAGATGAGCTGAGATCAGTATAGTATATTTTTGTTGTAATTAAGGTGTAAAAATGCACTGAGGCATTGTAATGCATTGATCCACTGTTGCAATGGTAGAATCAGGTTTATTATACAGACGGTCTAAGCTCGCATGTCTGAATAACTGAATCGCGTCTTATTTGCTCCAACGTTGATGATCAGTGAGCTGACTGGTTAGAAAATAGCATACAGCCTAATGCCCTCCTTCAGTATCATGGGTTTTCAATTTAAATATTGTTTTTTTGAGTGTCAGATTCTTCAAGGAGAGGTCAGGTTGGCAAACTAATTTTCAAAGGTTTTATTAGACGGAGAGAAAAATTTGTGGGATCCGAGCAAGAGCGAAAAGTGACTCGGACGTCCAGATTAATTTTTTGAATTCTGAGGATACAGAGTGAGTTTTAGTCAGAGACTTTATGGACTCAGGACATGAATGGGCGTGTAATGTGTGTGTCCAATTTTAACCAGATTTTAGTGTGTGCCACAGAGTCTGGATGACTCAGCAGTTTGGAGAGTCAATCGAGTGATGTGATGCAAGTTTGTACGTGTTTAGATCGAGACGGTGTCCTGTTTTCCTTGGGCCAGGGAACAAAACGCTTTGTTTTATGATAACGAAGCTTTTGCTTTCAGAGACTGAACGATACAGTTTACTGTGAGTCAGAGTTACGAATGTGTCAGAGGACATGTTCTGTGACCCCAGATTTACCAGTCCACCCCTTTCGACGTAAAGAAAACATTCAATTAAAGGGTTAGATACAGGAACTGGTTACAGACGGGTCATCAACGAGCTATGGTGAAGTAATTTTATCCCACCACTGTAAACGGCTTAAACCGCCAATTCAACAAAAAATTGTAGCATCCCATTCAGACCCACATACACCCCGATATTCAGTCCAGCAATTTCAAAATTGTAACTGTAGTAGATGTCTGGATAGATGGATGCAGGTCACTCATAATTGAGCTTGTTACGTCCACTGGAAGTGGGACATTAATAACTTATCACATGGTGATTGGCTACTAACATATCTTCACCCCGAGGGTCATCTCCTTCTACGTAAAACAAAGGGATTGACCTCAGACCTTTACCAGTGAACCACTCGAAGCAAAAACATGACCGATATGTGATGTGAAATCACTTTAACAGAAGAAATACATTTCGACAGCACTAGGATAAATGTAATGTGAAAGTGAAAAGTAAAACAAAATAAATGATAAAAGATCAACAGCTCTGGGATGAATGTAGAGAATGTGAAAATTGCTAATAAAAAAACAAAACCATTATAAAGATATAAATGAAATTTAAGGCTGATGACTTGAGGTTATGTAATTTTACGTTTTAAATACTTTTTAATATTGTGTATTTATAACTATATTAATTATTATACATTTAGAAGCCATGTGACACGGTCCTGAGTCTGCCCCTTTAAGCACCATGCTGGTCCTGGATGTCTGAAGGTGCAATGATGAGTCACTTGCAGGCCCCACTCTCATGCGTTTAGGCTTTATGAGCCTCACACGAACAGGTCTTTTGGGTTGTGGGAGTCCTTGTTTGCCATGAGATATGTGTGTATATATATAATATACATACATCATGGCAAACAAGGACTCCCACAACCCAAAAGACCTGTTATATATATAAAATTGAAATTGAAGTTGGTAAAATCAAATACATTATTTAATAAGACAGAAACATTAATATATTAATGAGCAGTTTGTTGCATAAATAAAAAACAAGAGAGAATATGTCAGGGAAATAGTACTAAAAGAAGAATGTAAACAGTAATAAATTAATGAATTAATTGCTAAAAGTCATAAGTAAATACTTAAAATTGGTAAAAGGTCAAAATAAATAAATTAATTAATTAATAAATAAATGAGGCTGATACCCCTTCCTATGATTGAAAACAAATTGGAAATTGGAAAATGAACTAAGAAAATTGTTCATAGTTTTCAAGTTTAACTAATGTAAAGATTGTGTGAACCCAGCAGAACCCTGCAGAGAAGGACACACACACACACACACACATACATATATATAATATACTGGCTAGCCAAACACACACCATACACTCTCATTTTAGAAATAAATATGGAAATTATCATTGTGATGAAAAAAAATTGAGAAAGCATTGTGAAATGAATCTATATTTGATATTAAGTCCAATAATTTTCCCAAAAATATTTTAAAGTGATCAAAGCAGGAAGGACATTCCCTTAGGGTTCTGGCAGATTTCCCAATTCATAGTACCTAGAACCGACAGTGTAGGTTAACTATTGGCATTTAAAAAAAGTCCACTGCAAATCATGCTGATATAGCTTTTATATAATAATTTTGTATGGATATCATTATATATAAACCTTGTTATATATTTTTGTTTGCTTTAAGAATGCCTCTGTATGTTTCTAGTATTTGTGTTGGTATAGAATTAGGAAGAGGTTTTTTGTTAGTGTTAGCTAGTGTCAGTGATGCACTAGGGCAGAAGATGATGCGATTAGCAGGCCTTGCTTTTGATCAATACAATAAATAATCAATTATGACAAGTAGGTTGATCTGTACAGCAAATACAGAATTTAAACATTTTAGTCTATAATTTCTTGGGGCTTGTGGAAAGTCACGTCATTGTCTGTGTAAACATATATAGGTTCCAGAGCTGAAACCATCTTGTCCAAAACAATCAGGGATACACACATGTGTATTCATTTACATAAAAAATATATGGCTCTACCATCTTCCCTCATGTCCAGAAAACAATTTGGGAAAAACATGTATATGCATTTACATAAAATATATATATATATATGGCTGTACCATCTTCCCTCCTTCGAGAGGATAACAAGCAGATTCCAGATGTGAAAGACAAGCCCAGGAGGAAACTCGGTCACTGTGGTCCTGCTAATCGCATGTTTGTTTTAAAACCCAACCATTTTAGAGAATTACAGCTCTCCACAAATGAATTGAAATAAAAACTACATAAAAGATATATATTGAAACGATATATATATTTTCAGCTTTGACAGGTAATGCGCCTGAAACCTTCCCACCTCGTTTTATCCAAGATACGGATATACAGAGCGGCCGTTTAATAGCCTCCTCCATTAAAGCTTGTCTTTACAAACTGGGACTTTTATTTACTCCCGAAACCCATTTAAAAAGGAGAGATTGTGGTCATCAAGCTAATTTTTAATGGTTTTATTAGACAGAGAGAAAAATAAGTTACAAGTTAAAAGTTTGTAGAAAGGCAAAATTCTCCTAGTGAGTGTGAGTGTGTGTGAGTGAGTGAAGCGAGTGAGTGAAGCGAGTCACTCAGACGTCCAGATGGATTTTCTGAAGTCTGAGCACACAGACAGAGTTTCATTTGGCTGAC
This sequence comes from Lepidarchus adonis, assembly GCA_037576955.1. Lineage (NCBI taxonomy): Eukaryota > Metazoa > Chordata > Actinopteri > Characiformes > Lepidarchidae > Lepidarchus > Lepidarchus adonis. The sequence continues at coordinate 6,909 of JBBIGC010042911.1, forward strand.
TAAATGTAGAGTATAAAGTCTGTTGACAAAAACTCTGTCTGTGTGCTCAGACTTCAGAAAACTCTGAATTTTACTCTAATTTACTCTAATTACTTTACTCTAATTACTCTAATTTTATGGAGTTGCAAAAGTGTCAGAGGGCCTGTTTTGTGACCCTAGATTTACCAGTTCTGTGACCCTGGAAACACCAATATTTAAATAAAATGGAAATATTTCACAATATAAATCCCTGTAAAATGGATATATTATCCCCTGAATGAGAAATTTAGTTTTTAAATAGCTCTTATACAGACAAAGGGAATATATGAGGAAAAACACCAACAAGTATGTATACACAAAATAAAAATAAAATTTCAATATTAATTTGCAATATAGGAATATATGCTTAACATGCTTCAGCTGATATTGTTTAGACTGTCTCAAGTAACACTAACCCCAGGCTGTATTTAGGTTTTGAAAGCATAACTAAAAAAAGAAAAACAAATTGTCTGTGGTTATTTGGTGAAAAAAACCACTTAAGTAAAAATAACGTTAATGAAATTATTTCAAACTACAAAAACAGGCGTGTGAATATTTTTGTGCCCGTTTAGTAGTTAGTGGTTGCTTGAATAAAATGCTCAAGCGAATACTATTGTAGGGGGAATATATTTTTGTATTTCCAGTACTGATTGTGACATTTTTGTTTGTTAACGGTAATCTATAGTTCCGCTGTTTTTATTTTAGCAGTAAGCCACTTGAGATCCTTGGTTATTTGATCACAGCTAAGAGTTGCAGGCGCTCACTCTACTGCTTGTCCTGACTAGTAACACCCTTAAACATGATCGTTACTACACTACTTCATAAGAAAAATAACCAGTTGTACCAAAATAATTGTATTGAATTGTGGTGAATTTTGAGTCATGAATCATTTTAATAAAGACTGAATAGATTGCTTGATGAACCTGGTGGTCGTGGTGCTGGCTGGAGAAGTTCCCCTCAGGTTCTGCTGTCTACAAGGGCGATTGAGGCAAAATGCTAAAAGGGAAACAGGAGATGAAATGAAGTCAGAGCTGCTGGAGAGTTTATTCTGTCACTCCCTCACCCAAGTCTACAGTCTAAAAGCTTAGTGTCACACACAGTGTAATCAAATATTTGTTTTTGCTGAATTTTGGCAGACGCAACAGCACAAACTGCCTCATAAATACGATAGACTGCACCTTGTCTTACTGTGTGTGTGTGTGTGTGTGTGTGTTTTGCATTTCTTAGTCAGCAAAGCAGTGATAGAAAGAAGCGTGCAAGTCGACATGCAAATATTTCCCAAAAGTCCCTTTGGCAAACAAGAAAGCAAACAAACAAGATTTCTTCTGAACCTACCAAGCAACAGTTTGGATCTTAGTCATTTGTGTGTGTGTGTGTGTGTGTGTGTGTGTGTGTGTGTGTGTGTGTGGGGCCCATAAGCGCAGCCAGTTACAGTGCCAGAGTGTTTTCACTCATTAAGTCTCATCACATCAGTGTCGGTGATGAGCATGGAATAAGCATGTTTCCACAGAAGCAGTATTGATTCTTGTGATGGTGTATTATTGCGTTCCCTACATACCACACACACACACACACACCATGTTTGGGGCCTTATCTCATAGCACAGGCTGTGTAACATTAGGATTCACAGTAGGGGGCACGGGTAGGGGGGTAGGATTATCTCAGTGGCACAACCTTCCCACTACTCTATACTGATCAACCACTCCTTCCTTTGACTTTTACTGTCAGCTTGCCTTATGTTACTAACCATAGATCAGACGTGTGTGTGTGTGTGTGTGTGTGTGTGTGTGTGTGTGTGTGTGTGTGTGTGAGATATTCCACACATTTCTGGGCCTCGATCAATTATAATCATCAAAGTCCTCCATCCCATCTATACAAAATGTTACAAAATAATTAAATCAGCAAAATGTGAAAAAAAAAAATCAGTTTCTCAATTACAGGAACAGCTGAGGCCCACCTTTCTGGTTGAGTAAAAAATTATTAATAAAGGAAAAAAACCTGAATCCCTAAATGTACATACCATTTGGCCTATAGGCATCATCACACAGACCAAAATAAATTTCCGCTGCTTTTGCACCTTTGCTGAGGCTCCACACCTAAAGTCTTCTTATTCAGATAGAGCTTCAGTACAATGACTGAGATTTTCAACTTCTGCAATGACGCACTGAAAAAAACGGTAGATTGACTTCTGTAGGTGCAGCACCCAGCCTGGGTTTATTGGTCATTTATTTTGTAATTATTCATTTAGTAGCTAATTAGTTAATAATTGACGTTTCAGGCCCATCAAGCTGTGGATAAGTGTGTGTCAATAGAAGGGAGCTGCAGGTTCTTCTACCCTGACACTTCCGCTGAGCACTGTGTGTCCTTGAGCAGGACGGTTGACTAAGAACGACTTTGTGGAGTGTCCTGCCCCCACAACCCCATCACCACCACCCTTTCCCCAACCACAGCAGCCTTCAAAATTGAGCCTAGCAAATAAAAGAAATGCTCATAAACAAAAATGTCACACAGAGCACTGAGCTGGTGCTTATTTCCTTCTAAATCGAGCCATAAGTAAAGAAGTGTTTATTCTAGAGGTATGAGCGCTGTTGTTATTGTGGCTAGTTTGAACACATTGCTATCTTTATAAAGAAAAGTAATAATCCTCAGAATCCAAAGAATTTTACTTTAATACTATAAAAGTTGTGGGAAAGTGTTGTTTTTTCCTTCTATCCGTTCATTATGACAATCTAGAATCTATACAAGATATTATTGAGACATTCAGATGTATTATGGCTAATAGCTTTAGCCTTTATGCTAGCATCCATGCTAACTTTCTTCACTGGAACATGTGCATCAGTGTAAACATGGTTTTCTATGCCATTGCGCCAAGAGTTACCATCCAATGGGCAACGAGTCTGACTGCAATTCATCCTACTTTATAGGTGTTTAGCCACAGGTGGTTTCTGGGTAATAAAAGGTGAAAAAAGGAAATATACCTCCGCAAACTCACTCAAAAATGGCTTTTATCGTCTTTTTTAAATGTTTGTTTGAACATTTTCTTAATTAATTCATTCATTTTGTTTGTCTCTTTATCTAAACCACTTGTTCTTTCTAACAGGTTTTACTTTCAGTGTCTCATTTCTCTGTATTTCATCATTAGAACGCACTCATAATTCTGACCTCGGGTGAAATCCCCAGCTTTGGAACTGAATAGACAGAAGTGGTAGGTGGTGAGGATTAACTTACTCTTTTTGAGTCTTTTCCCAGCTCTGTTACTTCCCTCTATTTTGGTCCCAAACCATATTGCAGCGCTTTGATGCATGAGTGTTTCTTCAGCTGTTGGTAAATAGATTGGGGGCATTAGGATCTAAAAAAACAAGGTAACCCTTTCCCAACGTGGGCAGCTACAGTGTTACAGCTAACACAACAAGTTACACAACAGTTTCTGTAAATACTCGTATGTATTAACTATCGAATCTAATGTGCTGTAGTGTAATTATATGTATAAACTGTCGATAAAATGTTGATAAACATGTATTTACGTGAACTGCACTACTGTAATGTACGTATCTGCCACAGTGCTATCACCGGTAGATACACTGTTGCTACATGCATCAATAGTCACTCAGTTACTAAAGACACGTAATATAAAATGAATTAAAAAAAAATCATTTATAAACTGCCACTCTAGTATAGCCCCATCATTGTGAAGCTCGCATAAAACTGGCAATACGTGAAAACTCCTGAGTGGCTTCAGTGTTAGCCCCCTATGGATGCCACAGCCATCCGTGTCTCCAAATAAGGAAGGAATTTGTATTTTAAACATTGACAATTATTCAACACTCAGTGTGGGGAAGGAAAAAAAACACCACAGTTAATTAGGGAATTCTCTAAACGAAAAGATGGAGGTTTAATGCTCGAATTGGACAACTGCCCATCGCTTTATTAAAGCTCTTAAAATAACTCGTACAGCAAGTGTGCCCCCAACTGGCATAGCACACACACAACATTCAGACGTCAATGTTCAAAAAATGGCTGAACCACCCAATAACACAAATCATTCCCACAACACATACACACACAAACCCCTCAAAATAAACATGATAAACCCCCAAAAACTCAGTCTAATCACACAAAACAAACTCCCAGGGGACCGTGCGGCACCAGGACAACCCCCCTAAGCCTCTGCTCCACCACAATATCATTCCAAGCCAACATAACAAACTAATGCAACAAGATTGGCAATTTCTTATGTGCACTTTGAAAAGATGTGTTTTCTTAATGGTGGTGCTAAGTTTTACCTTTCCAGCTTGTTTGGTAGCGTTGTGTGACAGAGGAGATCTTCTTAATGGGTGAAAATGACCAAACAAAACATTTTATAGATTTTTTTTACTATATAAAATACATTTACAACTGTAAGCAGAATAATTGAGAAATTGCATCAGTAATCTGGTTAGTCACACTGTTAACTCTTGTTTGTATAACGCTATCAATCGCATTCCCTGCACAGCTCTACGTGCACTGGCATGAATGCTATTGATCTGCTGATTTGAATATGGACATCTGTATTGACTCAGCACTCATGCTGCTACGCCAATTTGGCATGACAGAAATAAAAAGAATGTCCTGTGTACTGTATCTGTGTGTGTGTGTGTGTGTGAGAGAGACAGATAGATATTCATCTAAACACTTAAATTGCTAGACTTTTGATGTCCCCTCCTGCTCCCTCTCTCTCTCTCTCTCTCTCTCTCTCTCTCTCTCTCTCTCTCTCTCTCTCTCTCTCTCTCTCTCTCTCT
>JBBIGC010042929.1:0-11703 GCA_037576955.1 Lepidarchus adonis
TTTCTGCCATGACTTTCATCCAGAATAGCGGCAAAGTTGAGTCTCTAACACACTTAGATGCTACGGATTGAGATTGTGTTTAAAATTGTTTTTTTTTTTTGTATTTTTGCCCGGTTTGAAATGCTCCACAGCCCAGTGATTGGAAATAAAACATTCACATCTGATAGTCATCCCATTGATTCAAAAGACAATAAACTCCGATTTCACATTCAAATTATATGATAATCATAAGGATTTGATTAAATTTACCACACACCTGTATGTATTTGGTTCATTGATATTCCTCAATTAATGCCTGAACAAATAAATTTTTTGTTTTATGTGTTTAACAAGATTTTCTTTAGACTTTAGAATTGTTTGGAAATCGAATGATGTTCATTTAAAAATATAGAACATTTGAAAGGGTTCACACACTGTTAGTTTTTCTATCAATGTCTGTTCTTTCCTGCTTCAATCGTTCCCCCCATAACCCAAACCCCTCCCCCTCCCCCGACAAAGCCACATGCTCACAGTCTCTCACTTAGCCTCACAGAAGCAGCTGATGCATGGCACTGCCAGCTGTTTGACAAAGCTGGGGTCTGTTCATAAGGGAGGTTCGGGCGACATAAACCATAGACTGGCCGTCTTACCTTCAGTCCGGATGGTGAAGGGAGAGTCCCCAAGACGCTTGGCTGAGAACTGGCCCCCTAGAGAGGTCATTAAGAAGCAGAGGCTGAAAAAGCCGATCCCTGCCACAAAAATCCTACAAAAAAATGGATAGTTTTCAGAGTGGCACAGACACAAAAGGTGATAATAGCAGTCAGGAGACGGAATACTTTAATACTAATGACTTATCCGTTGACTTTCATGCTGGTAAAACAGTTCTAGCTAATAAACCTCTAAAATGTCACACACTTCTCCTTTTGCTGTCAAACTTTGAATCATAAAACGTTGCACACAAATTGCCCACATTTTGCATCAGCCCAAATAAGCCTGAATTAGACTCACTGCCCCAAGTTATTGCCAAAAAACACGTTACACCACAGATTCCCATTCTACAGCTACTGAAACTTTTGACACTGGATAAAAAAATCATGTCAAACGAGGTTCTTTGAAGCATCGTCACAATAAAACCACTTTTGATTTCCTGAAGAACCTTTCAGCTGATGGAATTTTAAGGAAAAGTTGTTTGTGTGATGCATAAACAGGGCAATATGCGCATATACTTCTTATATTTTGTGACGTTTTATGTCCAATATAATAAATGACCTTATTGCAAATATTAACAGCAAAGTGTCATTTTTAAGCCACTAGTGTTAAAAGCTTATTAGTTGGCTTGAATAAATACTGATTGTTAAATTTAACATGCTTGTGTTTTTTTGCGTATAGTTTAAAATTGTTCCAAAAATGTTGCAATGCAGGAATGGACAGATAGAAAAATCAAACTGATGCACCAAAGATTAAATGTAGCATTTAAGACATTTTTAGAGGAATGTCCAGCTATATATGTGTCATGTATCTCAATATATTCTACAAATTTCGTTTTATTATTCGTAGCTCAACAAGCCCAAGTGTGGAAAATCCCCAGAAGAAGAATGAAGATTTTTTTTCAGTAAATCCAAGCCAAGAAATTTGTATTACAAAAAGTAAGACTTATGTCCAAATTAAGGTCATGTAGAGTTTTACATTCCTTGTTTTCTTTTGTTATGATAATATAATATTTTATTCGATATTAAGTTGAATAACATACTGCTGGTTCTTCAAAGAACCTTTCAAGTATGATCCTTGAAGGACCTATTTTTTTGCATACTAATGACACTTTTTGGTCAATCCATGCCAATGTCTATTTCAGAATACTTTACAAATGTTTATTAAATTCAGATGTATTAAATTAAGCTAACGATAGCTTGGTTACGTTGGTTCATTGAAAACCATTGAGAAATTTATTGAGAAAGGAAGGAAAAATGTGAAATTAATTATATTTAACATAATTGAGATAATGATAATGCAATTTTTACCTGCTTGTTGCATAAATTGACATATCCAAAGAAATATAGAAGTACTTTATGATCAAAGATTACGCAAATGATGGATTATGCTTAATATGACCAAGGACAGAAGTAAAACATGTTCATTTTTTCTTTGAATATAGCATAAATTAGATATGAGAGTGATGGAAACCTTAAATGAGAAGTGTATAGAATTTCTACATTATATAGAGGTTCTTTATCTAATTTAAGGTATAATCCAGGTCAAGATTCATTTAGAAGCCATTACTCTATTATTTTACTGTAGTCACCACATCACTGACACACTTTCCAATATGGTCATTGGTTTTGCTCAATGATTTCTCCTCTATAATTCTGTTTGATCTCACTTTTGAGCTTGTTCTGTTTAATCATAACTCAATCTCACATCCAGTCAAAGCTTTTCCTAGAACTGTAAGCTCAATTGTACATTTAGGCACCTGCATTTATCAAAGCAATGTGGCTCAAAAATGCCAACAAGTGATGTATCTGTTTTGCAGTGAAATATTTCATAATCTACAAATGGCAATGATCAAATTATAGCCTGTAAGATCTAATGCTTAAAGAGAGAGAACTACAACTTCTCTGGAGCCAGCACCAAAAGAACAAATTCATGACTAATTCAGCGAGAGTTGAGCTTTGAGATTAGTGATTCACTTCTGCAGTGCACAAAAAGCAGTGGAGATGTTCTGCAAAGTTAAACCATTTCCAGGCTGCTTAGTGGGAACATGCACGTCCTATCATTTATAAATATGCTTTAAGTCTGGGATATATATCGAAGAATAGCATAGATTAGGTTAAATACTTTACCAAAGAGGTAGTGGCACAATTTTCACGATGATTATGGTTTAACCAAGAAGATTAAAGACTGAAATTCTGTTGCCATTAACTGGTGCACTCCTGTTCTTTAGGGCAATGCAGTAGATGAACCATTTTGAACCACTGTCTTCAACTGATGCTTCTTTAAAGTGCCACTATTATAAAGAATGTGTAGAAAACCGTCCAATTCCAAGTCAAGAACCAATTGGGAAACTTTCATTTTAAGAGATTAACAGTGTCTAATGGACCTTTGAAGAATTTTGGACTTGGTTATCAGGATCATCATTTGCACGTTGCACCTGGTCGGTGTTAAAGTGAAGTACCTGATTGCCAGGGTGGAGGTACAGTCTCATCATTCTTGAAAATAACTACACCGAACAACTGAAAAAGTAAATGCCAATCTGCTAAACTGGCCAAACCGTCTAGATGAAACGTGGTCAATTACGTTCATTAATAAATTAGATCTAAAAGGTGAGTTTCGTTATATTTACCTGAAGGGCTTGAACGTCAGAAGACATCTTCTCACCATAGTCGCGCAGTCGCTGTTTAGAGCAATCATTTTCAAACGGATGATGTCACGTTATGCGATCTGTCAGCGGCATTTTTCTGTTCTTACGTTCTGCTCCATGACAGGCGCTGTTTAAACGAAGGTGGACGGCGAGCGCTTAAGAGAACAACTCCACGGAGTGCGGGAGGAAAAGTGGTGCGGAAGTCATTTCTCCTGCGATGCTTGTGCTTTCTGGACCAAAAGTATACGGAATACGGAGGCAAAACGCAAAGGCTGAAGTTCCATCTGTGGACCAGCGGGCGAGGGGAGATTCCTGCTTAAAGGAAAGCAGCTCTCAAGTGGCCATTGCGGATAAAGCGGCTTCTTCGAGAGAAAATGTCAGTAGCGCAGCGCCATCACTCGTTCCCATTCCGTCAGCGTTCAATCAAAGTCACGTTAGAGCAGCGTCTTCTGATTTCAGCACCACGGACAGCTCCCGTCTTTTCTCACGAACTGGGTTGAACAGCCTTCAACGTCCAACCGTCCGTCCGCGTTACCTCGAAGAAAATGTGTGCGTGTGTGTGTGCGTGTGCGTGTGTGTGTGTGTGTAGAAAGGGGAGGGGCATGAAAGCAGTAATGAAAAACTCCATCTCTGTTCAGTTCAATGTTTACCCCACTCTTTATCCATCTGATTCAGCAACTATGTGATGCCTTGGCAGCTATGCCCTTTAAACAAAAATATTATATTTCATTTTTTAATCTGAACACCGCTTTTTATAACAGACCTTCTCTTTTTTAAGTTCCCTGTGGTCAAATCTGGTCTTTGCCATATATTTTCACTATAGAAAAGTGAATGAAAAACCAAAATAAAAACATCCACATCTTTATATGTGCTTTTTGAACATGGAATTTAAATTTAAAAAAAAATGTGATTGTAATTTATAATTTTTATTTTTCTTGTGGGTGTACATTTACATTTACATTTACATTTACATTTATTCATTTTTCTGAAGCTTTTGTCCAAAGCGACTTCCAGGTTCAGGAACAATCAGTATAAATTCAGACATGACAACACTGATGTGTGAGTTACAGTTCAACACAATCTTCTTAGTCATAGAAACAGTGCAGGTTCTACAACAGTGCAGATGATAAGAACTACAACATTAATCATTAATCATTCATCAAGAGCTTATGAGTAATTACAAAAACAGACGGTGGGTGTACAGAACATATATCACTATACCTATGAAATTTAAATAAAATGTAAGTAATAATACCAACAAGAAAAGAGAGATTCTTTATGCAAAAATGGTATGAATGTTTAAATACTGTTGTGTATTATTTTTGTTGCTCTTGTAGCCTCGTTGTAAATATTAACAGACAAATGCTTGAGGATGAGGCTCTCAATCATGGCAGATTTAGCATGAGGGTAAACCAGGGCATGTCATTTGCAAATGATGTGTAAATAAGGGACTATAGTGCATGAGTACTCATTCCCATGCGGCTGAAGCTGATTATTGTGCCAAAATCACTTCTTGTTGTTTCAATGTCATATGACACTTTCATGAATCAAATACAGATAAAAAAAAAATCACCAATGAATGTACTGATTATTTTGAAAATGTACATGATGTAAGATCTGGAAACATGGCCGGTAAGCAGATAAAAGCCCCATTTTTTGGAAAAGTGCAATAAGAAGAAGAATCAGTGATTTTTTCATTCTTTTGAACCTTTGTTTAACTGACCGACGCACCAGACATATCAGTGGGGTTTTTTAAACAATTAAATTGCATGTTTACCACTGGGTGATTTATTTTATCTGTGGCAGCTTTTTGGTCCATCTGATAATGAACTTTGTCCCAGAGAACTCTTTACATTGGCTTGACGCAGCAGCAGTGAAAATCGTTTTCGGAAATACTCCTGAGCCCTTGTGTTGTATTTATCACAATAGCATAACAGTTTCCTTCTGAGGGCTTGAAGGTCACACACACTCAGCAGTGGTTTCCAACCTTGTAGATATTTCTTTAAAGTCAGTTCATAATTTTATGTAGATGATGATAGATTTTGATGGACTTAAGTTCATGAGAATCTTGCGTTAATAAAAATTCTTTTAAACTGACAGCTTTGTTGGAAGCATCTTTAATACCCATTCATAATACACCTGTTTTTTTCTTGCTTATTGTGGACTGTTTCAGTGATGAAGCTTGAATATTCAATATATTTTGACATATATTTTGCCCTTGTACCAATTTTTTTCTGTGTGTTGGAGGCACCAACTTCAAAATTATTTTATATTTAGAAAATAGAGTTAAGTTGGTTAAACAAAACACTGAAAGCATTTTATTTGCATTTTTGTCATTTAAATAAAATATTAAAAGAGGTTATTTTATAAAAGGTCTACAAATGAGGTTCATACATGAGTATAATAGTGTTTGACATTACTGGGCAATAATTTAAGTAAATGATACAGACATCAAGCCACTCACTCATTGCAGTAAAACCAGCTTCAAAAGCTCAGACTTTGATCTATATTGTCTTTAGTTCTTCTGCTGCTGCAGTGAACACCACTGATCTCACGGTGATTAGCTGATCTATGTCACTCTTCTTCTGTTAGGTTTCCACTCTTAGATCAGACAGACAGATCATTTAATTCTAGTTTCCTTCACGTATTCCACACACTCTGGCATGTGTCAATAAACCACACCAGACTTTAAACCCTGAAGGCTTGTTTTATAGCTTTAAACCACATGCACATTCCGAATTGTTTCAGGATGATGAATATAACTGGTAGACACTTATTTTAGGGAAATTATCAATATTTCGTGTCTATAAATCTAAAAATACTACAGTTTTACCCCAAATGAATGAACAGTTCTCATCAGTACCTACACTTTACAGACGGGCTGGTAGTTTTGCGTTGGGATATGATCCTAAATAATGGTGATTTATAGAGAAACAACAATGAATAATTGAAATTCATACAATTAGTTTATTAACACTATTGGCAATGAACTTCATTATTGATTCGCTGGGTCTGTGTTATTACATGTCGTGATGTAGACATGGCTGCCATATAAAACATGGAGGACATGGGGCATAAGAGAAGACTATTCCATCAGAATCATCTATAATAAGTCAGCGCTTCGCATTAAACTCGAAGTGTGTTCATGGCAAACAGGAGGGCAGTAGTATGTGCCTGCTGAAGAAAAATATGAGAATCTGATCTTTGGAGAACACAAGGAGAGACTGAGAGAACAAACAACAGTGTGAAAAGTCTACACTACACATACTAGACTACACACTATAGCTACTATAGAAAACTGTTAAAAACTCTCCCAAAATACAGAAATATTTATGCCACCCTTGATGGAATAAAAATAAAAAAGTCTAAATAGAAGCTGGAAAAATTATTTTAGTTCTGGACTAGTGGCCCATTCATGTAAATAATATTTGTTTTTAAATTGTGAAAAAATTACAATAATTGGGCTTGAAAGTTTTTTTCTGACAGTGATTATATTCTAAATTTATACAACCTATAAAAAGATATTTTGAATTAAAATGAAAATTTGCTTGAGAGAATTTTATTTCAGTGCTGCTCAGTTGGGCGGTAAAATCACTAATATCTAAATAAATATGGACCACGTTAAAACAGCAGTTTGTGATTTTACTTATGGCAATTTACAGACCATTAGATTTGGTAGCATTAAATACCAATCAGTTTTTTATTAGATCACATCAGGTGCTGCTGGCGAAACTTCACAAATTCAAAAACATTAAGAAGAAATCTTGAACCATACAAGTCTCATTTTTATCCATCATTCTGTTACAGAGTATAGAATAGTACAGTATTCAACCACTCTACTATGGGTCTCCATCAGAGTGACTCCGGCCCATTCCGCTCTCCTGCTGAGGTATTCCGTAGACGTACCGGCTTCTGGCTGCTTTAGAGCTTTTCAGTAATGGCCACTGTCCATTATAGAGACCTCTGGGCCATAGCTTGCCCCCAGCAAAGAGGAAGGAGTGAGTGCTGTGATAAAGAGGTAATGAGAGAAGGATGGACTGCTAACATGAATCAGAGAGAACTGAAGTGAAAATGAAACATTTCCCCCTTTTTTGCCTCTACAAAGGCTCTGCTCATGTTGGACTGAAATGACTAGGATCTTTGCTAATTAATACTAATACGTGTAATTATTTTTGATATTCTGACACAGCTGCTGTAGCTGTAGACCTTTTTAAATATTGTTCAGCAAACAGATTAGTAAATTGTAGGCTACAGGATTAGAGTTGGTTGTTACAAGATAGACAATGATTGTATGCAGTAGAAAGTAGCTTAAGATGCTAAAGTTATCAGGACTCGTTTACATTATCAACATACAGTAGTAGCGCTCACTCACTAAGATAAATGTTTAAAAGAAAGATAAAGCCCAGTAATATGGTGTTAAAACAGCTTCAGGAATCTTGTTTCATCGATTGTACAAGTCAACTGCTAGACCAGTTCAACCTGCACCACTGACCAAATATTCTAATGTTGTTTTACATGTTGGTTTCACACTGTTCCTGGATAATAACATGGTGTGATGGAGGAAAACATGTAGGATCTTATAAATGAAAGAAAAGAATAGTATTAAGGGGAATAATATTCTAAAACAATTTGAATGATGGAGAATATTGTAGATCAGAGATCCCCAAACTTTTTCAAGCCACGTACCGGTTTAATGTCAGATAATATTTTCGAGGACCGACATTTAAGGTGTCGCAGATAAAAACAACAAAATAAAATTATACGACCAACACAAAAACTGTTGAATTTTGTGAATATAATAATTAACTGTGTAATTATGTAACTTTACTAGCATCGTCTTCCTGAAATGCACTAACAACGATCAGAGTGACGTTGTCCTCTGCCCCTCATGCACTCTGGTTGCTATGGTAACGCGTAAACGGTCCTTTCAGAATAAGTGTTCAGTGCTGTTGTGGTGATCTCAGGGTTTTCTGCCATGACTTTCATCCAGAATAGCGGCAAAGTTGATGGTGGTTGGGGACCATTGATCTAGAACAGTGCACATTTGAATCTTCTGAAATGAATATCAGTACCATGGAGAGCTCCTTTGGCCATTGAAACTAATGGGCTTGTTCTTGTATGGCTGTTATATACTCATACTTCTATTTCAGCTTCTGTTCACTTTTATCTTTGTAGTCTTTTATGTTCTGTGGTTCTCTGTATTGATCATTCTCGTTTCATTTGGTTTCACTATATTGAAAGAGTATGGAGTTGGTATTCCAAGTTAAGTCTTTCAGTCTAGTTTTCAGGAGTCTCAAGATGATCAACAATTTTACTCAATCCTTAGGCACTGTGTCTTAAATTGGAGCAGAATCCTGTCTGTGGGTTGGATATGAAGACCACGGGTCTAGGTCATTATTTTACCAGATTGTCATTTTTTGTGGACAAGAGGTAAACTGGTGTGTGATCTCTGAACAGACATAAAAGCAAAATCTAATCATGTTCTATTCAAAATATTGAATGATTTTGAACATTTTGGAGAAAATGTGTACCATTTGACTGCAGTTATGTACTTTTTTATCTTTAATATTGTATTAAAATATTGTGGTGATCAAAATAAATGGTTCAAAATGATGCAAATGGAAAAAATATGTTAAAAAAAGAATGCCAAGGATATTAATTTTATAAAAGAATGAAAGCTACTGAACAATGACTCTCCTTCTCTCTCTCTCTCTCTCTCTCTCTCTCTCTCTCTCGCTCTGATTGCCTCTAATTCCTCCTTCTCACACCTCCGTGTTACACATACTCTTGTAAAAGCTCCCTTCTTCTTTTTTTCTCTTCCGTAGGGAACAGTGTGCAGGTGTGTGTTGGCTGTTCAGAAAAGATTTTTAGCTGAACTTCTCTCATAAAATCTACAGCCACTTCTTCATCTACACTCCTTGTAAGAGCTAATGTTCATGATCTCATCTCAGTCACAATGAAAACAAAAAAACAAGAATCTTTCTGGTGTAAACAATAGAATAGAACACTTTCTGTAAAAAACAAACAAACAAACGAACAAACAAACAAAAACAAAAAAACATAAGAATGCCCATATTTAAACCCCCATATCAACTGAATAATTTATTTTGTGGTCCTTCTAAGAGCTGTTTTGATTAACTAATTTCAGCATCCGTGTTGGGAATTTGGTATTTTTTAAATTATGTTACATTCAGTACATTGAGTAAGTGTTTTATTATTAAGTGAGAAATAAACCAAAACCTACATGACCCTGTGTGACAAAGTGATTGCCCTTCTTGTTAAAACAGTTCAATATCTGTAGCCACACCCACACACATTCTCAATCAAGAAATCACTTAAATAAAACCTGCCTGACAAAGTGAAAAAGACAAAAAGATCCTCAAAAGCTCGACATCATGCTGAGATCCAAAGAAGTTCAGGAACAAATGAGAAAGAAAGTAATTGAGATCTACTGTATCAGTCTGGAAAAGGTTATAAAGTCATTTCTAAAGCTTTGGGATCCAGAGAACCACAGTGAGAACCATTATCCACAGATGGTGAAAACATGGAACAGTGGTGAACCTTCTCAGGAGTGACAGGCCGACCAAAATTACCCCACAAGAGGTCACAAAAGACCCAAAAACAGCATCCAAACAACTTCAGGCCTCACTTGCCTGTAGGTCAGTTATGGTCAGTGTTCAAAGAGACTGGGCAAAAATGACCTGTATGGCAGAGTGCCAAGACAAAAAAATACCACTGAGCAAAAAGAACATTAAGGCTTGTGTCAATTTTGCATCTTGATGATCCCCAAGACTTTTGGGGAAATACTCTGTGACAAAAGTTTAACTTTTTGGAAGGTGTCCTCCCCATTACATCTGGTGTAGAATAACACCACAGTTCAGAAAAAGAACATCATACCAACAGTAAAACATGGTGGTGGTAGTGTGAGGGTAGTGTGAGGTAGTGTGAAACATGAATTCTGCTGTCGACCAAAAACTCCTGAAGGAGAACGTCTGGCCATCTGTTCATGACCTCAAGCTGAAATGAACTTGGGTTCTGCAGCAGAACAATGATCCAAAACACACCAACAAGTCCTCCTCTGATTGGCTGAAGAAAAACAAAATGAAGACTCTGGAGTGGCCTAGTCAAAGTCCTGACCTGAATCCTACTGAGAGGCTGTGTGAAGTTGGTGGTTCACCCTTGAAAACCCTCTAATGTGTCTGAACTATAACAACGATGAGTTTGGGCCAAAATTCCTCCACAGCTGTAAACGACTCAATGCAAGTTTTCACAAACACTTGATTGCAGTTGTTCCCACTAAAGGCCCAACCAGTTATTAGGTTTAGGGGGCAATTACTTTGTCACACGGGGTCATGAAGGTTCCCTTAATCATAAAATCCTTTACTTTAAAACCACATTTCATGTTTACTTGTGTTGTCTTTGACTAATATTTAAATGTGTTTGATGATCTGAAACATTTAAGTTTGACAAAAAAGAAATCAGGAAGGGGGCAAACACTTTTCACACCACTGTATGTATCCACACCAGTATAAAAATTCATAGGTATTTACAGATTCTACAGATGTAAGAAGGAAGGGTATACTGTATCATAGCTTATCTAAAATGGGATTCAGGAGTGAGATAATGTGTCAGGAATTTGTGATTTAAATTTAAAATGTGTTTAGTCTAGTTTCCTTTTGAGACAATAATCCTCAACTAAAGCAGAAGCTGAAGTGAAGGACGGGTTCGCTAACTGATGCTGCACAGTTAAGGAATATAAAGCACAGTATGTAAATGGAAACATATGTCTGGATCTGTGGGCGGCGCAGAATCAGTTCCCCTGGTCCTGATGCTGTAAATCTGATCTGAACAGCTGGGAGTTATTAAATGTCAGATCTCTTGGAGTGGGCGGAGCTTTTTTATAGTCGTGCTTGTGTTTTTTATGGCACAGGAAGCATCTGTTTCGCTTGCACTTGAATATTTCATTGCTTGACGTAAGTGGAATTGATTGATTTGTGGATTTGGTAACTGAACATTTAAATTAGATAGAAAATGAAGAAAAAAGGGGGAAAGATGAAAGAGTTAACTGAGGTGAAATCATGCTGGATCCTGACACTTGATTGGTCAGTTTAGTAAGCTTTGATGTGCTAAAGAAATCCGGAGGCGAGTCCGCACGCACACACACACAGACACACACACACTAGCTAGCATTAACACATACACGCGTGCATACAAACATGCACACACACTGTCACCTTCCATCCTCCTCCTGACCGAGCTCTCCTGAGAGAGAGAGAGAGAGAGAGAGAGAGAGAGAGAGAGAGAGAGAGAAGGAGAGAAGGAGAGAGAGAGAGAGAAAGAGAGAGAGAGAGAGAGAGAGAGAGAGAGAA
>JBBIGC010042939.1:0-11703 GCA_037576955.1 Lepidarchus adonis
C
This sequence comes from Lepidarchus adonis, assembly GCA_037576955.1. Classification (NCBI taxonomy): domain Eukaryota; kingdom Metazoa; phylum Chordata; class Actinopteri; order Characiformes; family Lepidarchidae; genus Lepidarchus; species Lepidarchus adonis. Next base: position 2 of record JBBIGC010042939.1, read on the forward strand.
TAACAACGATCAGAGTAACGTCCTCCTCTGCCCCTCACGTGCTCTGGTCGCTATGGTAACGCGTAAACATTCCTTTAGAATAAGTTTTCAGTGCTGTTGTGGTGATCTCAGGGTTTTCTGCCATTACTTTCATCCAGAATACCAACAAAGTTGACGTCTCTAACATACTTAGATGCTACGGATTGAGATCGTATATAAAAAAAATAAAATAATACATTTTGTAAGGCCTGGTTCCAAATGCTCCATGGCCCAGTAGCGGTCCATGGGAATCATCTAATTTACTTCTCATTTTATCACCTTGTGGAGATTACTCTCAAGTGTTTAGAGTTGAGACTGGTCAATCTCTGGGCAACAGCTTTCAATATTTGAAAGGTGACTGTCGCATACATTTTTGAGAAGGAAGACAACAGTATCTCCACACTTGTGACCGGCAAAATACATCTGTGGTCTGGATTATGAGAATTTTAAAGTTCTCCTTCAGACCCTGTGTTTGAGGAGGGCCTACACTGGCGTTGCTGGGGTTTGTGTGTCAAAAAAGGGGTGGTAAAATGTGCTGGGTCACTGATCCATGCACCCTCAGCTGCTGCGCAGTGTGTTCAGCAGTGGCCGGATCCCCAACTCACTTGCATTCCTTTCCAAATAGAGGTGCAGACGCAGGCTGTGTTCCATTGCTGTGACAGAAATAGACTGATGGCGCACAATGGCAGCCACAGAGAGGAGGAACCCTCTGATCTCTTTCAGTCTCTTGCGTTTTCTACACTTAGCCATCAAGAAGATAAGATTAGATAAGATAAGCCTTTATTGTCCTGCATGCGGAAAATTAGCATTACAGCAGGGCGGGGACAGTGCAAGCAAGAAGATAGGATAAGTAATGGGAACAAAACAAAATGATAAATTTAATTATGACCACAACTGCTGACTGAACTCTGGAGGAATGGAGGAGTAACTTTCACAATATGACCGTTGGCGAAGTAAAGTGTGACTACGGATGCATGATGATATCTAAATTGAATCAGCATTTGGAGATTAATGCTTTAAAATACTTTTGGTTTGATTTGGTCCAGATTTTACGACCAGCATTTGATGTATTTCTTGAATTCTGGAAGAACAGAATGTTTTCGCATTGCTGGACTATTGCCAACATGTATGCATTCTGGGAAATCCCTTTCACCTTTCCCAAGCCAGTTCAAAAAGCATGGACGTTCACCCTGTACTTCATGTATATTAAGTTAGATATGTTGCTCCAAGCTACAGGCTTCTAGCTGCCATCTCTAGAGAGATTTCTTTCTTTCTTTTTCCTTTTATTTTTATTTATCCAATGTCCACCAGAGGATGATGGGTTCGTCCCAAGGATTATTTCAACTTTTTTTTACCTTATTGTCATGCGTGGCAGAGGCTCGGACCCGGATTCTGTAAAGCTGATTTGTGACCGTGTCATTTGTAAAAAAACTCTATACAAACATTATATAGACTTGACATTCTAATCATGCTAATGCTATTTTAATAAGTCCCAGTTTCCGCATTTCATTATTGCTAATGTAATCGAGTGCAACATAACTCAAGGGCCACCTGTATATTCTTTGCTGTTGTTTTCTCTTAAGCTATGCCTGCTGTAGATTACCAATGAGACCAACCTGAGAACTGTCAGCACTTGGAGAGAAGTATAGTTTGAACCTCTCACATATGCTGTACAAATCCAGCACTAAGGCTTTTTCTAAACTCGAAATAATGGAATTATTATTTAGTATTGGTTTTATTGGCCTTTTGATTCATGTTGGTCACTATGTAAAGATCTGGCAACTGCATTTCAAGCCTGAAGCATAAAGTGTGCTGACTGAAAGCTGATCAGTAAGTGTGTGTGGGACACGTGTCTGTGTACTTGCATGTAGGCTCTAAAATAAATGTCCTCTAAACTGAATGTGTTTATCTATGTGATACCAAACCAAATGAAGCTGTGCATCCCCTTACATATTTACTTTAACTGACTTTAGTTTATTACTTTTTGTCATTGGAAACTGTGCAGTGCTTTAAGAGGAAGTGAAAAGTGAAAGCTGTATATTATGGAGGGTGTGGTGAGATTTTTAAGAACTTTGCCTAGAACTTTGACAGTGATTGACAGTGATTGATGTATGTTCCTCCCAGCTGAGACAGCCGCCAGTCAAGCGTTTGCGTCTGAGGGGTGACTGGTCAGACACTGGACCCCGCGCCCGGCCTGAGAGCGAGAGAGAACGCGATGGTAAGATGAGATGCCACATACCCCAGGTCACAGTCTCCACCACCAACCCAAACATGCAGCACACACTACCCCAAAGGGCAGGGCACATGTAAATGAGTAAACCAGCACAAATCTGTAGGATGTGATCTACGGACGATTTTCACCATACATAACTCTAATAAAATCTGTTAAAATATCTTAATTTACCTAAAAACCTCATAGAATTTAAGTTTAGTTTCTTTTAAACCAATCACTTGAAGCACAAAAATATCTAAAGTTGCATTTAGAACACTTGTAAATCTCTTCTCATGCCATAGAATCTCCCTTCATATCAAACACATGCTCAGAAATCCACATAACCTGCCCTGATTGCCTCCTCTTTTCCTAATTGTTTATCTTTTCCATATCCTTAATAATAAATGTATTCCCATGAGTGTTGAAACACCTTTGATCTCTCTTGGTACTTCTTCAGAATAGCAATACTGCCTGATCCTTCTAGAGGGGGCTAGTTAGTTTATCTTTTCAAGTCAGGGCTTATGGTTCAGAGTGGGATAAGAGGGTGCTTTTCTATAATCCCTCTTTTATTATAGCCAAAATGACTGCATGGCTCTGAGCTCACCTTTTCCTGAAGGGTGATGTCTTAAGCTTCTAAAGCTGTGTAATACTGACTTTTCTTCTTCTTCACTACAGGAGAACAGAGCCCCAATGTTTCTCTAATGCAGAGGATGTCAGACATGCTGTCACGTTGGTTTGAGGAGGCCAGCGAAGCCCAGAGCAGCAGAGCTCGTCCACAGACTCAGCCCAGAGGTAACTCGCACATGCTGTTCTGCTTATTCTGGTCACAGAATTACATATTTTGTAAAATGCTGGCTAAAGAAAAAGAGACAAGAAATACGTGTATGTTTTGGAAATAGATTTTTGTAAACATATTTTGATAAGTTGATTTAATCAACTTTAATGGAGTGTCTATATGGAGTGTGATGTACTTAAACAGAAAAATATCATTAGATGTCATTTTTTTCTATGGAAAAATTAAGTTTTCACTAAGCTACATAAACTAGTATTGTCCTGTTAAGTAAGATTAACTTGAGGCTTTTTGCATAAATGTTCACCAGTCTCTGATATAACTTTTTTTCAGTTATACAATGTTTAAGGGTATCCTTGGGTATTCACCCTTTTCAGTTTCAGTACCCCACAAAAATAATCAGTGGGGTTCACATCTGGGCTTTGACTAGGCTAGTCCATGCAGTTCCATTTGTTCTTTTTGGGCACGTCTTGGTGGATTTGCTATTGTGCTTAAGATCGTTATCCTGTTGTAAGGTCCGCTTCAAATTTCACACTCACATTACTGTATATTCAATTTCTTTGATATGATGTAGAAGATTCCCAGTCCATAAGGTAGCAAAGTAATTCCGCACCATTAGATTTTCACCTTCGTTCTTCACAGACCTTTGGGTACACCACACATGTATTGTTAATATGGCCTAACTTGGAGACTTATGTTTGCTCAACAATTCTCTGGGTGGCCGGTTTTAGGCAAATTAGCAGTTGTTAATTTGTGGATGATTTTCCTTATAGTGGAATTACTTATTTCATATAGTTTAGATAACCTTTTAAAAATACCTTGCTAGACTCATAGGGATCATCTGGTATCTTTTTTGAAGACCTTGGAGAGTTTAGATCTTGACATGAAGACACTGATTATGACACCACACACTTCAATAGCAAAGAGAAAAATTCCTAGATGTCAGATTTAGGTCTGACAGGTTCCCCCTGCAGTAAGTTGTAATCATTGCCACTTAATCAAGAACAACTAATTCTAATTTTATGGACTTAAAAGTCTGATACATATAAGGTTTTATTTACTTCTATGTGACTGAGCTATTTTTTAGTGAAAGCTGTTGAAATGCTTTAAAATATGTTGAAATGAAATGTTAAAATTTAGTGGGATGTAATTATTTTTTCATTCTCTCCACTAGGCATAGACAATAATACAGTGATTAGTTATTTAAATGAAATGTTTTGATTATGCATGTTTGAGGAATTAAAAAAAAATACTTTATATAAATGTTGTTCTTTTCTTTAATTCAGTGTTACTCAATCGGCTTAAGTTGGTAATATTCCACTTTTACTCACTAGCTGTTCACTGAATTCAAATGATCATAGCTAGCCAGATAACTATTATACTGTAGCTGTGATGAATTGTGTGGTCATATTGGCCAAACCAAGGGTATACCATACCTTTAATGTAATGAAATGTGGGTTTGCAGGAAAATAACAGGTGAAATAAGCATGATCTCTGTTTTCTACAGGTACTGCGGCTCGGCCGGAGGGGGCAGCTGCAGCCTCTGTGGGCTCATCTCAGGAACCTGTTGGGGCTGAGGGCCCCATGGAGATGGAGCCTGTTGCCCCTGAAGCTTCTACAATACCTGCTTCAGCCTCAGCCTCTGCAGAGCCCCTCCCCAACTCCATCTCCTCCTCCTCTTCCTCCTCAGGTTCCTCCTCCACTGTGACAGTTCCACCCCCTTCCAGCTCGTCCATTGAGAACACCGCCTCTTCCTCGTCTCTGCTCTCCTCTCCGGACTCCGAGCAGAAAAGCCAGGCTGAGGCCACTCCCACAGGCTCAGCCACACCCACACCATCCACTGAGCCTGTGTTGTCTGGTAAGAATGCAGTGACTCACAGGACATTGATGGTGCATGTCAGAATTGATTAGGGTATGAGACCACAATAAAAGTGTGTGTGAATCCACGTTAATACACTCTGAAATACATAAAAAAACAAAAATATCTGTAATATTATACAAGCATGTAGAAATATTGCATATATATTTTCTGCTGAAACATTATATCACTCATTTACGGTCCTACTGTGAGCTCTTCAGCTCTGGCCGGGATGATTTTAAGACTATGAGAAGAAATTCCCTGTCAGTGGAGATGGTCAGTTTCGGCTTAGGTCTAAAACTGTCTGTAGGAAATGTATCCTTAACATTTAAATCAGTAACTGACCCATATTATTAATCTTCATAGACATAATCGTATCTATTATGCTATAAAAAGCAATCTGATATTTTGCACTTAGTTCTAGTCATGCTAATTGAGCAGATTAGAATTGATACAAATATTACCAGATTGTTTATTTTCATTTTTATTTTTTATATTTTGCATTAATATTTTGAATCCTTTGAATACGTATCTTCTTGTGAACAAGTTGGCAATAGCCAGTCAATAATGGAATGTGTATTTTTAATGGTGGGAAAAATGATAAGAAGATGAAGCTAATTCTGTTGTTTTCTCTGAGAAGCTTGTTGCATGGCCCCATCACTGGAATGTGTGACCGTTCACAATTGTGCCTTATTGATCTCTGCTGGTGTGTTTGTGTGTTTTGTCTCGAGTTTGAGCAAATCAGTGGTACAGAGTGCATGAGCGGTTAATTTTTTTAGCATTTGTTTTCAAGACTCACTTCTGTATCTCTCTTCTGCATTTTAGTTGTCACCGTCCCTCTTGTGTATGATTTGCCTTTATTTTCTGTCCCTCCGCTTTCTACCCTTCATATGGCCTCCTTTTTCTGTCTCTGCTCTCCTGTCAGAATATGGGCCCCACAGATTGCCGGTAAGTTTAGTCTGTAGGCGCTTGCAGAGGCTGCTGCTCTTGGCCGACCCCCCCGGGCAGGGTCAGCGGTCAGCCTCTCGAGCCTCCCGAGCTCCTGTGGCCTCCAGCTCAGAAAGCCCAGTCCAGGGGCCTGCTACAGGCACCAACACCCCAGCAGGTTACCCTTCACATAACTATTAGCCATGAGCCCTGCCCTGCTCCAGCCCCTCTCCACTTAACAAGGGCTGTCACTATTGATTATATCGGTAATTAAATAATCGCCCTCTTATTTTACTAGTTTGATTCTGTGGTTCTTGATCCTGCTCCTGGAGTGTTATTGTCTTGGTTTATGGTTCTCAGTGTTCCAAACAAACCTATTGGACTAACTAAGGTTTTTTGTGGGTGTATGGGATCAGGGAGAACATGACAACATGCAGGACCAGGAGAACCACTTTAATAAATGCATGTTATTTGTTTATTTATGTGTGTGTTTGTTTTTTTAAATGCAGAACCAATTACTATCGCTATCATTATGCTAGTAAAAACCGCTCTAAGGAACATTCAGTGTCATGGTAATTAGTTTTCATATATCCAGAAGCTTGCCTCTTAGCTTTACCTTGCATGTTACAGTTTTACAGTAAGTCCTTAAGTAAAGTGGCCTATAACTTAACTGCTAAACTAGTTGCTAATCAAAATGACACGTTACGTTTACAGAGTACTGTATGTTAGTATTGTTTTTGTAAGTTTAATTTATATAGCCTAAACCAGTGGTACACTATAAAGGGGTTCATTTTAATAACTTTTATAGTATACATTAATGCATTAAATATTTATAGTCTGTTTCCTGCCCTCATTTAGTACATTTCTGTAGAATGACACATTTAAAATCAAATCAACATTTTTGTCTTAATGACTTTATAATGCTGACACTTTGAGAAACATTTTGGGCAGGCATAAGGTTAATCTTCTTAGAGGCAGGTATTCACCATATACATGCATACTTCTACAATGGTGGCCTACACATAATTTGTGTATTTAAGCGAATGTCCGTTTTTCACATTCTGCTGATGTGAGGACATAACATTTTTTTCTCTTTCAAAAGTTCACAAAAGTGAATCTACAAACTGCAGTTTGAATGACAATTTTCATTATAAGTTAATACTCAGCTTGTCAAGTAAATGTTTGTGGCTTCATGGATCATTTTAAAATTTTAATAATCTAGTTTAACCAAGTAATTGTGACAGCCCTACACCTAACTGCTCCCTCTTTGTCTGCTTGGTTTTCTGTCATGACTCTGGTTTGCTGCCTGGCACTTCCTGATTGTTTTATTTAGAATACATTAACCAAGGAGGTGTGTATTTGATAGTCTATGGTCATTGTACATATATCCACTATTAAACACAATGTGTGTGTGTGTGTTTTGTGTTTAGTAGTGATGTATCTGTAATTATTATGGCTGGTGAGGCAATGTGGCCATAGCATTTTTTTTTTCAGTGGTTGGTTGAAGACTTCACCAATCCACAAGAAACTGTGGACTTTAACCCCACATGGCTTATTTGGAATAAGAGATTTGTGTCCTAGGTGGGAGTGTGCCTACTTGCTAATGCTGAATGGATAGAAAGCACTTTTTGGGCAACTTTTTGCTGAAAAATGATGACATTTCTTTGACAGGTTGGCCTCTAGGGGCCTTATGACCGTAGATCCTTACAATGTGAAACAGTGCTTCCTAGCAAGTAACGTCAGTGCAGAAATCTAGCACTCACTAGTTAACTTCTTGTGACATAATGGTTCAAACGTCACAAAGTTTGACATGCTGCATCATTACCAATTTTTTTGGAAGCATGACAATTTTTGTGAAATCACAAGAAATGTTTAAACTGACACTTCTCATGTATAAATAAGTATCCTTACACTTGGCTGTAGGTACTCACATGCCTTAATGTTCTGTTTGGCCTGCTCAACATAATGGCTGCTTATGGCTAATGAAAACTTCAGCAGCCAGTAGGTACCTGTGCCGATATCTTGCGTTGATTTAAACTTCACAAAATGTAAACCTGCATCACATTATAGTTCGACCCACCGATTCTCTCAATTTCTTCTGCAGCAGTAATATTTTAGGAGTTTGCCTATTGCTCTATACTGCTATTTCCACAGACTTTTAAATATGCCAGGGTTTTGTGAGATACACTGCCTAATGCACTCCTTCATTTACAAGCTTCTTGTGTGACAATTTTGCATCCGCACTGAGCTGTACTGAGCCTCAGATACTTTTCATACATCTAAAAATGTATACTGCTGCTTGTTTGATTCTAGAAATGCACAGTGAATTTTAAGTGTTTGAAATGCAGCTAGAGACGAAAAAAGCAGAATATCCATCGACAAATATCAGTGGGGTGGTGTGTTGCGTAACAATAGTTCAAGAAATTATTATTCTGTATTTGGTCAGATTTGCTGCATAAGAAGAATATTGTGGTGTGCTGTTAAGTGAGCCACAGCGATCATTGAGATTTGATTGAAATAAATCCAGGATTAAAGGTATTTGTTTGTATGGAAGGATTTTCTTTTTTGGTTGGTCTGAGTATGTATCCCTCTGGCTGTTTAAGAGAGAAAAATTTGGTGGAAAAAATCACATTCCATAAGTATATCATGCGATTTTTTTAAAGCAGTTCTCCACACTGTTTAATACACACCCAACTACTGGTCTCTTGCATCTTTGATTACATTTTTTTGCCCTCTCACCTTCAAAAGCTTGGAATATTAGATATCCAATTCATCCTGTTTAAGGTTCCAACATGCAGAACTACAACATTAGTGCTTACAATTCCCCAAGTGAACAGAGACAGACATTCAGAGGGAAATTTAGGCATCAGTAGCCATTGTTCATACAGTCCTTACGTGTGGGTTTTGGGGTTGGGGTGAAAGATGACCCATTCCTTAATCAGTTTGCTAGTTTATCTGTATATACTGCTCCAGCCCTGACAGTATTTGTACAGTATGTGTGCTTATTGAGCATCTAATGTATTCCAAAACTATGGATGTTGATATCAATTTTGCTTTTATATCAGCCCCCAGTCCTCTGGGAACATGGCTATAGGCTTTTACCTACTTTTAGCACCAGGGCATAAAGCATTCCTGACGTTGGGCACCCATGTGAAGTGGTAAGACCTGGCTTGCGATTAGCATTTCTATACATCCAAAAGTTGTTGAACGTGATTAAGGTGGTGCAGTGCAGTATGGTATCCCACACCAAACTAGACAACTGTTGCGTTGCTTTGTGTGCATGGGCACGGTTATGTTAAAGCAGGAAACTCAATCCATATTGCACCCCTCATTCTTTGGATAATAGTGCTTTTAATGGCAGTATGGAACTCAGCAGTGAGTATTATGGCAAAGAGAGAAGACATGCAGTATCGCCACAGTTAAACAGTAATGGCATCATCATTGTGAGCTTTGTTTACCACTTGGCAGCTGAACTGTTGTTACTCCTCCACAATTTTGGAAACTTCACAATAGCAGCACTTCACAATTACAGCTGAATTTGATTGATATTTTTTAGAATCACACAATATGATGATGATTTTGTCTGGCGTCATGAACATGGAGTGATGGCCTGGAAAAGCTCAGTCGGTGGATAAAATTAGTACTTGATTAAATATTCTCTTTGATGTAAAACCCTTGTAGCTGTTGTGTGAAGCTGTTGGAACCTGCCTGCATTGCAGTGTGACTGCTGTGTGTGTCAGTGAAGTGTAGACCTCAGTCAGCCTTTTCTTTGCTCCTTTGCCCATTCTTTGTTTGTTCAGTACATTTTTTGTGTTCCAGATTCCCCCTCATCTGTGGTAAACAAACAGCTTGGATCCATGACTCTGGATGAACAGCTGGGTGCGTCACTTCTTCTCCTTTTCCCATTTTTCCTCTCTTTCCCTTCGCTCCCTCTTTTGCAAAGTCTTTATTGTTAGTGTTGCAACTCTGATTGGTGTGGCCACATACCTCTGCATGCATGACCATGTCCTCAAGTCCTATCGTCACAGCATCGTCACAGCATCGTCAGTCTAGGCAGGCTTGTCAAAATCCTATAGTCCTATAGAAGATAGCCTCTGTTTTATTGATGCCTGTTTTCAAAGTGAAGGATGTGAACTGACCTCATTAGCCAACTGACCTCAAAGGTCCTTGTCTTTGTTTATTTTATTCAGACTGGCTGACAGCGTTATTGTCCTTCACCCAGGGGCTTTAACCTTGAGGAGGCAAAGGCTTTTGTGTCCATTTCTTATTCTGTATACCAAGAATGTTTTCCATTTTTTGCCTTTCCAAATTGAGAAAGTAGTTTTTAATTCCTTAGTTTCTCTTCCATTTTGGAAGACATTTAGGGGCACATTCTCTCATCCATTAGCATATGTATTCATAGTGTATCAGTTTTGTTCTTGGTTGGCAATACTAACTAATGTACCCTTAATCCTTCATAGATACTGTAGTTAAATATCGCAAAGCCTTGCTTGCAGTCGTTGTCATAACATTTCCAGATGTCGCCTACTGTTTTTTCTCTTTTTTTGCAGTTTGGAGTGTTCATATGGTCCTTGATTGAGTAAGGTCCAGCCTATTTTAGTGTTGTAACTATGCCCCCTGTTTCACATTGTGCTACAGATTTTCTTATGATGTGTTTGTAGTTCTCATGACTGAGTTTTGTGTGATGTTTGTTATGCATTTTTGAAGGGATACCAATTTGGTGTTAAATAAGTACCAGTATTGTGAAACTTCTTCCTTCAGAACCAAATAACTGCTGCGACTATGTACTATGGCCAATTGTAGACATGAAGAATTATATCCCTCAACTCAACCTTTAATCCCACTTCTGTTTACAGTTATAGCTGCAGTTTTGAACGAATCCCAGCTCTCCTTCCATTTCTCCACTTTTTCATCGCCTCTTCTTGTTTGATTTCTTCTTCTCTGTTTCTTCATATCTATTTTAGGAGGCACTGAAGCATCAGGAAACGAATGCAGTGATCTGAGCACAAGTATAAGTGAAGCCTGCGCTGTACCTGGAGAAGCAGCTTTATCTCCAGCAGCCCCGGCGCCTCCTTCCGGCTCAGGCAGCAGCAGCAGTGGGAACGGAGGAGGGATTTCGTGTCCTGGGCGATCAGCTCCAGTGTCCAGCACAGCTGAGCCTGTCCTCAGCCTGCACTACAGCACTGAAGGAACCACCACCAGCACCATCAAACTGGACTTCACTGACGAATGGTAAGTACCAGTCACTTTTGACATACTCGATTTCACACTTTCTATACGTTTTTGATCAAGGCTCCAAGTGACCGGGATTATTCCCAACCATTCATCCTGTGGTAAAGGTTCAGCATCAGTACCTTTAATTCTTGTCCAGTATTCTATTTGTCCTTCTTTCTTATGTCTCTGTGGGTGCACTACCAAGCCAACCAATCACACAAACCACCCTTACACCAGTATTGCAGATAATTTTAGCAAATTTCAAATTTCACTGCTCAAAAAAATAAAGGGAACATGTTAACGACACAATGTAACAACAAGTCAATCTGTCCACTTAGGAGGCAACACTGACTGATGATAAATTTCATAGGCTGTTGGAATTTATAGGCAATTAGCAACACGTCCCCAATAAAGCAGTGTATCTGCTAGGGCTGTCCCTGAATAGTCAAAGATTCGATGCATCGATATTCTGAGCCTGATTCGACCACCGATTTCACAGTCGAATCTTTGCGGGTGAAACGAGCAATATGGTTGTGCTCAATGTCTGCGAGCAAGAGAGAGAGAGAGAGAGAGAGCTAGAGAGAGCGAGAGAGAGCTAGAGAGAGCGAGAGAGAGCTAGAGAGAGCGAGGGCGGGGCGAGAGGAGGGGCAGAAGATCCGTCACGTGGCAGCGAGCTCGGGCTG
>JBBIGC010042950.1:0-11703 GCA_037576955.1 Lepidarchus adonis
TTATTATTATTATTATTATTATTATTATTATTATTAGTATTATTATTATTATTATTATTATTATTATTATTATTATTCATTAATTTATTTATTATAATATATTAAATTATATATTTATTATATATTAATTAAATATATTAAAACCAAAGATTTCTGTTGCACTTATTATTAGTAGTAGCAGTTTGAGAATGTATCTTTATTCATCATATTACTTTTAGAGCATATAATGGGTTTGTTATTTGTTGAAAAGCACTATGCTTAATTTCAAAGAGGGGATATTAATAGTTTTTTAATTGCATATAATTCAGTGTAGTTTATGAAACACTCAATAAAAAGTTGCCATGAAGTTTTTAAATGTAGATCTTCTAGTCTTTACCAAAGAACCAGTGCTCTATGTACATTCATGTTGCTAGGAATTGGCTCCAGATATTTTTTACTTGATTTTGACACCGGGACAATACACAAGCTAAGCCTGAAGTTACAAACAATAAAATATCAGGGTTGAGCTCTAATAAGTTATAATTATTCTCTACTATGATTATAAATTATGGGAGATGAACCTTGATGTCATTGTGTTAAAAAGATTTCCACATATACAGTCTTTATACAGGTTTAAGACCACTTGACAAATGGAAAAAAAATAATATGTTGCATGTTTGGATCTTAATAAGGTTCCAAGTAGATCGTCAACATGTAACAAGAAATGGAGTGAGACAAAACATTTTTGAGCACGCAATTTATTAACAACAACACAAACTGAAACAGGCTGTTTTACATCAAAATCTTAGGACCACATCTAAATCAAATTGAGAACCTTTGGGGATGGATGGCAAGGGAAGTTTATAAAAATGGACAACATTTCCAGACAGTAGATGCCCTTCGTTCGGCATCTTCACCACTTGGAGAAATGTTCCCACACACCTCATGGAAATGCTTGCATCAAGCATGAAGTGATCAACAATAACTGTGGAGCTACTCATTACTGAGTTCATGTTTGGAACTTTGATTTCTGTTTTGGAGGGTTTTCAGGGTTGCTTTTCTTGAAGCACTGGTGGCCTCGTGGTTAGGACCCTACCCCTGAGATCCAAAGGTTGCAGGTTCAAGTCCCAGCCTGGGCACTACTGAGGTAACCCTTGAGCAGGGTACAGTCCCCACTTCACTGCTCCCCGGGCGCTGTTGATAACTGCCTGCTGCTCCATGTGTGCACATGGTATGGGTTAAATGCAGAGGACAAATTTCACTGTGTGCAGTGGTGTATTCACAATGATTGGAAATCACTTATATATATTCTATAACAGCTTTGCATACACATATTTTGTGTATATATGTTTACAAAATGATGATATTGGAATAATCTCACTATCAGAAGATATTTGCTGGAAAAAAACAATATCGCCATCAGACAGACCTTTAAATTTGACCAATATTTCAAAACTGGTATTTGATAATGGATTGAGCTGGAATACTCTGCTTAAATACTATTTTTACTACTATTTTAAATGTTTTTGTATCTGCACTGGTTTAGGCATCAGCAGATATATACATAAAAGTAAATCAGACATCGACGTCTGCAGTACAGCATCAATACATTCTGAAAGGGCAGTGGAGTGCAGTGGATCAAATGTTTAATAAAAAGTATAAAAATAAGAGTTTATATCTTTTAAATGTGGCAGTTCTTGCTATTTCCATTTGGACTTTGTTAGTATATTAGATGTTATATGTTTAAAGAACTGTGACATATCATGAATGTATCCTTTTTTTATATTGCCCACCTAATTGTGACTCAAAAAGTGAAAAAGCTATCTAAAGCTACCTGAAACAAGTTGTAGACTGAATAGGTGAATACAAGGGGTCCTCCACTTACATTGGAGATCCGTTCCTTCAAACGCGACATAATGTGATTTTCAAAGTCAAAATAAGCACCTGGCGAAATCAAAATGGCGACTGAACAACGGCATCTTCTATGTACATGTAGCGCCACGTAATGCCACATGTATTCATCCGCTCATCAGCCCGACATAACCCAAGGGCCCCCTGTATATATGTGCAGATATGTGACAATAACAATACAGATAACAATTACAAAAATAGATTGAGCACTATTAAAATGTTTTATCCACTTTATATGGAATAAGGCCATTTTGACAAATCTGATAAATCTATGTCAGTGGGAACCCATTATAATTTTCAATTTTTTTGGACAGACGAACTCTCCTGACCAAGACATTAAGACTGTTTCAGCTGCTGACTTTTAGTGACACACTAGTTACACAATTGTATTGTGGTTCTGTTGTGATGGTTAGGAGTTTTCACTTAATGAAAATTCACTTAACCAACTGTTCCTGTCTTTTTTCAAACACCCATGTTCATGACTTAGAATGAGAAATTCTTATAAATGTAGTCAAATGAGTTGTTTTGAATTTACATACTCTCAAAGATGTTTTTCAATTTGCACAGGCTCTATCAAGAATTCAGATTTTCTAAAGCCACGACTGGGCCTGCCTTCCCAAAATACCTAAACAAACTCATTAGAGTAAAAAAGTCCAATTTGTGATCCACTCAGGTCCTGTTGAAGGGATTATGCATATTAACTCCCCCCCTTCTCTTTAACTTAAAAGAATGTCACAGCTTTAGTGACTGTAGTTTGAAAATTAATCTATCAAAGGATTAAACTTGAAGCACGGTCTGAACACATTGGGGATCTTTCACAGCAACTGAGCATTTGTCTCAAGATCAGTGAGTTTCCAGCGTATATTCCTGATTATAAGTTTGGCTAAAGCTTTTAAACTTTTATCAACGACACTGTATTTATCTGCAGACTTCATTTAATTTTAATTATATTTGAGGGGAAGGGCCATTTCTTTTTTATCTTTCTTCATTAATTGAGGCTGCTTGTAGAGCTAATACATGCTGATCACTTTAGGAAGCTTAATTAGCACCAGACAATGAGCAGTAATTGGCTTTAGTCATATGCAGCTTTCAACTTTAGTTATATGCAAATTTTCAACTCACTAAAGAATTGCTACCTAAACATTTATTGAGTTCAGATGCTATCTCTGAAACTGTTAGGAGCTGATGGTCAGTTCTGGAAGTAAGTGCAAGCAATGGGTTTTAATACATAAGCACATTTACCAAAAATTATACAAAAAGCCTACAAAACAAAGACCATACATGAAAGCAAAGGGGAAATCATTAATAACAACGAGGGCAGACTGACATACAGAGGTATAAATACTAACACATGACAGGTAACATCTGTATAACGTAATTAAGACACAACAAGGTGGACCAGAATGTGACAAAGACACACGACAAAACAAAACACAGGACTGAGAAACCATGACAAAAACGAATTTGTCAGCAATGGCAAATTTAACTTCTGTGCAAAACACCAATTTCATTGTAAATTGATAGAACAGTTTTAGCTATGATTAAAGCAAGTGACAGCAACTCATGCCACACCTACATTTCTTAATTATATCTTCCAAATAGTAACACCTCATACACCTAAATGGCTTTGAGCCCTCCTGTGCACACCTCTATGAACCAATTATTTATATTCTCATGAATGAAATGGCAGAAATGTTCCAGAAATAGACCGTGTTGGCTTAAAATAGCCCTTATTAGAAGTTAGACATTACAGATGGATCTAGAAAAAAAAGCTACAGTGAAACCATGACAGATTGTTTGTCTGTGTCGGTATGAGATTTCACTGGTGAGCTAGCCAAGTGAAATGGGTGGAAGAGGGGAAATAGATCACAGGACAGGGGGAGGATGTGTAAACAGATATAGAATGGTCAGCTCTTTGCTGACCTTATGGGTCAGCGTTTTCAATACAGTGCCCTTTACAACATGGGGTACATCTCTGTATGTTCATTTACCTGCAACTTCCTGCTTAGCGTCTAGACACGTTATTTCAATAAGTGCAAGTATTATAACAACATTGATTCATTGACAATACACAATGGCTTTATATAGGCATGTTGTTTATTATCATTAAATACTGTTGATCTTATAGCACACGCTAAATCAAATAAGCTATTCAGAGCATATGATATAGGATAGCAAAGTGAACGACAACATGCTGAGCACAGTCAATGCAAATTTGGATTAATTTTCACTGTCAGCAAGTTTGGTGTGCAACTCTGGAGATGACATGGTGGGTTTTCATCTTCCTCCAGAGAGTCGCAGACTTGACCTTTTGTTATAGATACCATGCCCATGAGCTAGGCTGACAATTTTGGGTGCTGTGCATGCATGACCCTGCAGTTTTTCTAGCATTTATGTGTGTGTGCATGTGTCTTTGACAGCAAGAGGCATTTTAAACCAGTAGTTTGGCTCACTGTACGATGCTACTAGACATTCATGAGGAATTATATTTTTTCCAACATTCCATTTTCCTCATGTTTCCCAAGAACTGCCCACTAACCGTCCCACTACATATTTTACATAAAAGTCCTGGGCCAGCTTGTTTGATGTTTCTACATTCAGAATATGTAATTTGCCTGCACCATATATGTTTATTTATGTTTATGTTTATTTATATTGATACAGCAGCATCTGTAGGTGATGATATTTTGCTGTATTGAGTGCAGCCCTATTGTGATAGTACTTTGGTTCTGGGGCCAGTAATGACCTAATGTCCCTATCCCCTCATCATATGGACCTATCTCTTGGTAATAACATTAATATTGCCCATTTTAATCGAGGTGTGAACAGCATTGAGGATGATTATAGCTGATTAGTATGCATTGTGATTGAACTCTTTCAAAAAACATACCTGCAATTATAAATTATAAATTGCTGTGTTGGCTTTGCTATGTATAAACAGGCATGACTGTGCAAGTGCTGGAGTTATTATAACCACAGAAGGCTTCACAGTGGGGCAGAGAAAAGTGAGGAGGAGACTCAGAGCATGAAAAATGGGGTAAATTGTGTGTGTGTGTGTGCGCGCGCATGTGTGTGTGTGTGTGCATAAAGAAGAAATTTGTACAGATATATCACTAGCCCTGTGACTTTCAGCTCCCTTAACAAATCAATTCACCATTGACTGTGCTTTAGCTCAATATCAACCCAATCAAAATACCAACAGTGCCACGTGCTTGGTGAAAGTGTTATTTTAGGACCATATGTATCTTTGTGTGTGTGTATGTGTGTGTGTGTGTATGTGTGTGTGTGTGTGTGTGTGTGTGGTGTGTGTGTGTGTGTGTGTGTGTGTGTGTGGTGTGTGTGTGTGTGTGGTGTGTGTGTGTGTGTGTGTGAATCCTGGCTGGGTGGACATAGACACCTGAGTTTCACTGCTCCAAGGTCATACACAGGATTCTTCTCCTCGTGCCAGTAGCAGTCGGCATGTTGCCTGGCTCAATCTATCTCCATCGCCGTAGTGACTGTAGGGAAAAAATCCTATCCCCCTATCAGCTGCAGGTCCTGCAGGGGGTGGGGCCAGATAAATGACCAATGAGCCAATTGTTCAAGTGGAAACAATTAGTCATGTCTCTTCAGCCACTCCACGCTGTGTAATTAGCCTCGTTAAGCCTGGTGGGCAGGCTTGCTCGAGGGGACATGCAGACGCATCCGTAACCGTGGTTACTTCGTCTGTCCTGCGGTCACTTCGATTGGGTGTCCATCCCACATGTCTTTATTTCTCATTAGGTTGAATAGATTTATCTCCAATTAAGATATTGGCTCTTGTCAACTCATGAAGATGATGAGGGACAGATAAGGGGGAAGTTGAAGCTGAAGGCCAAGGAAACAGCATTAAGTTGCATAGATAACAAACTATTGTTCTTTAGTATGGTACAATATGCAGGATAACAAAACATGCCTTTCCCAACCAAGTCCTGAAAGCCCATGAAGCAGTGAATACAAAAAGGTCAAAATGGCAGTGTTTCTATGAGGACTGGAGAGAAACAAAAGACATGTAATGAGATTTTTGTATTTACAGTTTTCCAGAAAAAGTAACTGTAATCCATTCCAGTTAAACAAAAAAGGCAGCATTCAGATTACAGATGCTTTTGAAAAATCAGATGATTGCTCGCAGGATTGTGTTTGTGTTATCTGGAAAAAGTAGATTGGATTTCCAAGCATTATGGCCCACTACAGCATTTAAATCTGTAGCCTGAAACAAAAGAATGAGTCAGTGCCTTGTGCTGGTAAAACTTACAGAAGGAATGTCTTACACTGAGATTCATTCAGTTGGTTGAGTGTATTTGGTTAGAATAAGAAAATACAATAAAAAAAACTTTGTAAATTATTTATTTATGCTTTTTGTAATGTACTTTATTGTCTTTATTTTCTAAAGTGATCTTTCTGTTTTCCCAGGCAATATGAAAATCTTTATTCTGAGCATCTGTACTTATAAAATATATACTGACTAACTGCATACTTTATTAGAGAGAAAGCATAATTAGTTCTGATTAACTGGAGTTTGGTTTAAGCCTTTGCTATGTGGTTGAGGTTTAGGAAGGGACTCTTAGATGGTAGAGAACGCTGAGAACCGAGCTGAGCTAAGAGTCTGTACTAACTTCACAGATAGAAAAAGTAAATATCATCAGCTATTATGAAATTATGTGAGTGTACTTCTGATCGTTTGCTGGGATGGAGTGATCAAGAAGTGTAATTATATCCTACACTACTGATATGACCATTTTATTTAGGTAAATTTAACCTAATTACACAGAGCTAGTGGCTTGGAACCTAATGGATAGAAAACAGTGCCATTTAAATTTCAATTGCAAGATTGTGTATTTTTCCCAAATTGTTTAGCCATACATATCACCTTCCTGTTATAACATTTCTTAAACTGTTAGTCCTGTTCTCAGTGGTTCTTTAGGCCTGTCTCCTCTAAAAGTCTCATACTTTTAATCTTCTTTCCTTTTGTGACCTGACATTGTGGCCTCCTCTTGCTTTCACTCTCTCATTCTGTCAGCCCTGCCTGGTCTCACACCATCTGTCTCTCCTTCATCTCTCTCGTTGTGTATCTCCCTCATGAACAATTGGTCTTGCTGGTTATCTGCACATTACCGTCACTCTAAAGTCGGCCACCCTTCTGAGGTGTATATTTGGTGTGGCCGATTAGGGGCTGAACTGACAGCGCTGTTCCCATACTGTCATGTCTTGAGACTCTCTCTCGCCACCTGCACCTGCGGCTCTCGCTGGTCACAGCCAGCTGTCACTTTACAGGGCATCCTGTGCTTGCAAGGGGCTTTCACAAGCCAAAAGTCCTTCAGAGTCTCAGTTTGTCTGGGAATCTGTCTTATGGAATTTTACCTCCCAAAAAGTAGATGCTTCACTGAGTTTGATAGATGATGCTGTAAGACTGTTGGTATCTTCATTGTTATTGGTCGGCCAATGTCAGCCTACAGTTATGCTGTCCTTTTTGACTTTTGTGTCATGTATTTCAGAGAATAATGTACTGAAGTTTATTAGACCTATAACTCATTTTTTTATTTAGTATGTAAGAGGACTCCCAAATCGAAATGTTCTTCTGATTAAAGTAATATTACTTTACATTGCTATTCTACTGCAAGCTTTTCTCTTTTACTCTATTATTGTGTGAGTAGGCCTGTGTGTCGTGTTGATGACATAGGTAAAATATGGAACAAGCCTGGAGAGCACACATCTGGCATATTTACAATGTGCATATGGTTTGATACACATTTAGGTACTTAAAGTACCATGGAAAAATTATATTTGGTTAGTGGGCCATTATAAACAATAATAATGTGGTCATGCTGTTACATAATTATACATGCCCTAATGATGTGGTAAGGCCTTGCGTATTGTTGAATCATACTGACTACATTTACAGAATCATTACTGCAGTATAATAACAACAACAACAACAACAACAACAACAACAACAACAACAATAATAATAATAATAATAATAATAATAATAAACAGTCGTTTTTAATTTCTGCTCCCTACTGCCACTTAAAATTTTCATCCTTTTAATATAAACACAGAAATGGGATTCTGAAATGTTTTATGAACTGATAAGTGAAAGTTTGTAGTTAATATTTTGTTACAATTGGAGAATGTGTGTAAATGTTTCTGTTTTCTTAATTACAGATGCTGACCAAATAACAATTTTACTCTGTATTATACTGTACAAAACACAATTTTGCCCTGAAATTCTCTGAATTGACCACATGCTTTTTATATGAATAAACTCTGTCACTTTTAATTTGCTGTGCTTTTGAAGTGTCCTACAAAAATAATAATCAATGTGACATGTATCTCCTTTAGTAGTTTTCTTGCTTTAGAAAAGATAGCTACAACTTATGGTAAATAAAGTTTATGTAATTTTTCATCTACATTCTGCATAGTAAGCGGCTGTTGATTTGTCTGCTGAGTCCTGAATGTGCTTCACAAATGCATGCAAACGATAGGGCTTTGTTCAGGGTTGTCTGGAGTTGGCATTGACCCTGTGACCTCTGTGATTTATTTGATCTATTCTTAGTCAAGCCTTCCTAGCTTTCATTTTTATCATATTATTTAAATAGGGTCATCTGTTGTTTGTACTCTAAACACGACATTTATTGAATGAAACTAGCTGTTGGTGTAGAATGTCTTTTACAACATCAGTGGCATACAGAGAGTGGATTATTAGATTTAAACACAAATTTAATTCCCCCCACCCTCCTTCTCTCTCTCTCTCTCTCTCTCTCTCTCTCTCTCTCTCTCTCTCTCTCTCTCTCTCTCTCTCTCTCAGTTCTGCCATGTCTAAGGTGGCTGTGAAAAAGCTGCACTGGCGCTCCAAAGTGCAGGAGACCTTCGTTCCCCTGGTGGGCAGCTCTGGAGATCTAGGTGTGGCCATTGGAGGTGGAGCAGACTATGGGGAGTTCCCGTTTGTCACTGCTGCTCCAGGGGGCGGGATTACAGTTGGCGATATCATCTTGGAGATTGGTGGGACCCCTGTTTTGGGAATGACTCTAGGTGATGTTCGTGGAGTGCTCAACTCCTGCCCCCATCCCATTCGCATCAAGACTGTGTCACCAGGTAATTAACCACACAGACCAATACTGTACTGATCTATCCATGCATGCCAATTTGAGAAAATTGTTCATATCATACTTCTACAGTGTTTTTCACATTGCCTGTAATTTTCATCATAGCTTTACCTCAACTATGAGAGAAAAAATGAGAAAAAATCACAAGAATTTATTTGCAAATTACATTCACAGACCTATAACTTCTTCTTTAAGAAGCTCTTCTATCCTCCACTCATCACCCGTATTAATGGCACCTGTTTTAACTCATTATCAGTATAAAAGACACCTGTCCACTCCAAACTCCTATATGGACAAGAGCTGTCAAAGGACACCAGAAACAAAATTGTAGACCTGCACCAGGCTGGGAAGACTGAATCTGCAATAGATAAGCAGCTTGGTGTGAAGGAATCAACTGTGGGTGCAATTATTAGAAAATGGGAGACATACAAGACCACTGATAATCTCCCTCGATCTGGGGCTCCATGCAAGATCTCACCCTGTGGGGTCAAAATGATCACAAGAACAGTAAGCAAAAATCCCAGAACCACACGGGGGGACCCAGTGAATGACCTGCAAAGAGCAGGGACTAAGTAACAAAGGCTCAATCAGTAACACACTACGCCGCCAGGGACTCAAATGCTGCAGTGCCAAACGTGTCCCCCTGCTTAAGCCAGCATATGTTCATGCCCATCTGAAGTTTGTTCAAGAGCATTTGGATGATCCAGAAGAGGATTGGGAGAATGTCATATGGTCAGATGAAAAGGTTAAACTCTACTTGTTGTGTTTGGAGGAGAAAGAATGCTGAGTTGCGTCCAGAGAACATGATACCTACTGTGAAGCATGGGGGTGGAAACATCATGCTTTGTGGCTGTTTTTCTGCAAACGGACCAGGACGACTGATCCATGTAAATGAAAGAATGAATGGGGTCATGTATCGTGAGATTTTGAGTGAAAACCTCCTTCCAGCAGCAAGGGCATTGAAGATTAAATGTGGCTGGGTCTTTCAGCATGACACTGATCCCAAACACACCGCCCGGGTAACGAAGGAGTGACTTCGTAAGAAGCATTTCAAGGTCCTGGAGTGGCCTAGCCAGTCTCCAAATCTTAACCCCATAGAAAATCTTTGGAGGGTGTTGAAAATCTGTTTTGCCCAGCGACAGCCCCAAAACATCACTGCTCTAGAGGAGATCTGCATGAATGGACCAAAATACCAGCAACAGTGTGTGAAAATATTGTGAAAACTTACAGAAAATGTTTGACCTCTGTCATTGCCAACAAAGGGTATATAGCAAGTATTGAGATGACCTTTGGTTATTGACCAAATGCTTATTTTCCACCATAATTTGCAAATACATTCTTTCAAAATCAGACAATGTGATTTTCTGGATTTTTTTTCTCATTTTGAGGTAAAGCTATGATGAAAATTACAGGCCTCTCTCGTCTTTTTAAGTGGGAGAACTTGCACAATTGTTCGCTGACTACATACTTTTTTGCCCCACTGTGTGTTTGTGTGTGTGTGTGTGTGTGTGTGTGTTTGTGTTTGTGTGTGTATATATATATATATTCTCTCCCAGTGCTTCTCAAACGTTGGAGCTTGGATAGATTAATTATGGATTAATCTTATCTTATGGACAAGATAATAATTTGCTAGACTAATTCTATCTGTATTAAGTTTAATGAGTTTGATGAACATGATCGAGTGCATTTGATTTGATTTCCACCTGCAATCCATGCTTTGGTAATCAGTGCTGTAATGGATGAGATTGTGTGGAACAATATGTCACATCTGACCATGACTCCCCCTGATTGATTACCTGCTGTATCTCTTTGGTTATCTTAATCTCCCCTCTCTCTCCTCTCTCTGAATAAATATGTGTCTCACACTCTAGCTTGTGGTCCAAAGGTCACTATTAGATGGAGTTGTGTCAAACTATTGATGCCATAAATAGTTGCTTCATCCATCAGCTCACATTTTCTTGAAGATTAAACTGGGTTGTACAGAAGGTTCATGTCATATTCAAGGCCATTCATTGTATCAGTTACGCACATAAACCCCATGTGCTAAATCTGGTTTATCTATTTTAGTGTAGATCAATATGTATTGTCCTGGTTGAAATTCTAAAGGATTTGTTTTTGGTCATAAACCACAGAATTTTGCTCTGATAATTGGCATGTGAAATAAAAAAAGTTTAATATGCTGTTTTTAATAAACTTTGTTGTGTACTGTGTGGGCAAGTCTTAAGCAAGTGTTAGTTCATTAAGTGCATTTATATAAAGAAAGAAAAGTATAATTTTACACAAAGGTATTATGAACCAGCATCGTTTAGTATGAATATGCCACTGTTTTGTGTGAGAAACGGTTTGACTTGTTTCTGACTGGTGTCAGCACTAATGTTCCATTAAGACTGTGAAATATGGTTTAATAGCTGGGCTGATGTCTTATTGGTGAAGGGCGGGGTCAGTGCATCTCGGCCGCTGTCTGTCATTTTAAAGGGTGGGAGAGGCACACGACTTATCTTTAACACCCAAGTGGCTTGTCAACAGAGTCCATAAAACACTTCAGACCAAATGAATAGCTCAACCAAGCTGAGAAAAGTGATGGGCCGGCAGGCATATTATAACATAAGACATGTGTGTGTGTGTGTGTGTGTGTGTGTGTGTGTGTGTGTGTGTGTGTGCGCAGCTGTGGACACTGTGAGAGTAACAG
>JBBIGC010042979.1:0-11702 GCA_037576955.1 Lepidarchus adonis
TCTCTCTCTTGCCCCCCCCCCCCCCCTCTCTCTCTGTCTGTCTCTGTGCAACATGCTGAGGAATAGGAGCTGTTACTCATCTGTAAACCCATGGGCTTATATATATACACACACACACACACACACACACGCACACACACCCCTGGGTTGAGCTGCAGTGTGATTGCAGACACCGTGTGGTGGTGTAATTACAGTGGTATGGAGGTGAGTGTGATTGTACGGAGCTTTTATTACGATCACACACCAAACCCGTCGTCTGAGCTCCTTTCTGCCCCGGAGTGGTGGAGGTGGAGGTGGGGGAGGAGGTGGAGGTGGTTAAGTGGTGCTGCTGCTCAGGTGACCCAGAGGCTGGTTAATAACGATGTGAAGTTATTTGTGTTAACGAGGTGGGGGCGCTCTCGAGCAGGGACCCTGATTCAGACGCCGTCCACACGAATGAAAACGGCCGTCAGATTCCAGAGCGACCTCCAGAAACGAGCTGCTGCTACATTAATATCTGTCTGTCTGTCTGTATGTCTATCTATCTATCTATCTGCCTGTATCTTTGTCACCTGCCTGCCTATCTATTAGTCTGTCTGTCTGTCTGTCTATTGTTCTTATCTGTCTGTCTATTTATCTATCTTTCTATCATTAATCACCTGTACATATGTCTGTCTGTCTGCCTGCCTGTCTGTTTGATATTTCAATCATTATGCCACAGATATCGTTAAAAGACACGCCCACTTAGTAGTGATGGGGGAGAGGGAGGCCCCCCCCAGGTAGAGTGAACACATTTTATGCATCATTTTTCCCCAATACGTAACATTTCCCAGCATGCAACAGCGTTAAAATGTGCAAAAGCAACTCCAACTGTTTCAAGTCAACAAAGCAAACATTGATTTCTATCATGTTATTTCTATTTCGAGGAAAATCACATTTTATATACGTGTAGCTTCGCTGTATTCAGCCTTGTTTGAACCCTTGGTGTGAAATCAGTGCTCATCTCCACCCTTCAGCTGTGGAACCACCTTTGGGGCTAAAGAGCTTCGATTTGTGCTTTTATCAGCAGTTTGGAGAAGAAAAGTGTCCGCTCGTTTAAAACCTGCTCTTCATACGGAGGACGACGCTTTGATGAACGTGAAGCCGAGCGCTGGAGCTAAATACGCCCTGAGGCTCAGCACATAGGTGCTTTATAATCGCAGGGCCTGCGCCGGCGACTGAAGAGCAAATTCACTTTTTTCTTTCTTTTTTATGAATATTTTATTAAATATATGTTAAATCCAGAGTGACAGGTCATATCCATCTGACAAATATGTAAAGAAATGTTATTAAAATCGCTCCACTATCACCTGGTCAACACACGTACTGTAAAGAAGTTGTGATGCCTAATTAATTAATAATTAATGCGGATTAGTCAGTAATTAATGTAACAACACAACTTCTCAAGGCTGAAATAGCCTGGAATCACTGTAAAAGAAAACCCAAAATATTAATATAATATATAATAAATAAAGTCGTTTGTTGACCACCGTAAAAATCTACGCAATGAAACTTTATTGCTGCAGAACACACACTTATGGCAAAAACACAATATTTACATTTATTCGTGTCTCACTTGTAGTGTCCGTAACCTTTTTAAACAGCACAGCAAGATGCTATAAAATCTTTTAATTATAGGTTCCACAGAACCGTTATGTGTCAATAATTTTATGTATATTGCATTTTATAGTTGAAATGAGGAAATAAGTAGAACAGGTGATTGTTATTGTATAAGACGCTTAGATGCTACAGATACAAATTTCAGAAAAAGTCTCAATGCGTGGATTGGTTTATTAACTCGACCAAGGACAAAAAGTAAATATAAAATGTTATAATACTTCTGCTATTTATTTAAAACATCATCAATTATTTATGTTTAGTTGATAAAATGAAGAATAAGTATAAAATGGTTATGGACTTTACATAAATGACTAGTCATTGTTCAGATGCAGATACATACCTTTAAACTTGATTTCCTCCATTTGTGTGGCCATTTATGTTACAAATCAGTTCCGTATTTCTTAAAACTAGGAGCAGAATACATGAAAATTTGACTTTGAAATTTCATTTCCTTGAAGTGAGACAGCATAACGCTCAAAAATGGCAATTTTCTGGCTATATTTATGATCATAACTAAAATATGGAACATCATTTTGCCTTGAAATTTCCTGTCAATCAGAAGCTGTCATAACTGCACCTTTTAAGTGTGGGAAATACATGGTAGTGGTTATTATTTTTTATTTATCAACATATAACATTAAAAAAGTTAAAAAAAAATGTACTAATACTTTGTTTTTGCCGTTACATAATCTATAACTACAATCAGCAATACTGAGCCATCATGGCTCCGTATGATGCATTTTATTTTATAGACGTGTTTAATTCATATCCAAAATACTTTTTAATATTATATTTAGAGCTTGTATTTTAAAAGATTGCATTTCAATTCCTAGAGGTTCCAAATAAAGTGTCCTTGAAGCTCACACAAAAGTAAGTGCACAGTAGATGTCATCATTGTTAGAATTGAGTGAAATAAATGAAGGAAACACAAGAAACGAATGCTGACAGGTCAGCAGTTAAAAACAACACTGGTTCTGTTATTGACTAAAGACTTGATTATTTATAACTGTTATTTATAACTTAATAGGAGCTATAGGATTTATAATAAGTGGAAAATAAAGAGTTTGTTATATTAAACATTTGTTTAAAATAGTCTTTGCTAAATTAGAATAGAATAGAACAGAATAGAATAGAATAGAAAAGGCTTTTATTGTCATTTATCAATGAAATTGTGTAAAACTGGGTTAAAATAATTTTGCTATATTAAACTTTTGGTTTAATATAAAAGCGTTTACTATGTTAAACTTTGGCGAAATTCGTTTTATGCAATATAGGGCTGAATGTATAATTTCTACAGTGATTTAGAGGAAATCACTATCACTATAAGGTATCAAGATATGTTGTGTATCACGATATAGCCTAAAAATATCGCAATATTATTTTTATGCCATATCGCCCAGCCCTACTTACATATTTTCATACCATTTTATTTTAAAGCCATGCAAGTGCACTATAGGCTTAAGGTGTAGAGAGTACAAAACAAAAAGGCAATCAGTGCTAAACAACAAGGAAAATGGTTTTAAAATATTCACACACACACACACACATCAATGTGTCATCACATACACTAGTGCATAAACATTTGGTCTGTTTCACTGTTAAAGAGAAGTTCCACTGATTATTTCGAGCGGTATGTTGCCCCGTCATTAATTCACATTTTATTCACAAGAGATAGACGAGCCGTCCCCCTCCGTCAGCAGGGCCCGTTATCTCGTCCCGTCCGTGCCTTTCGCTTAATTATCTTCCGGACAGTCTTCAACATGTGCGTGTCTGATCCGGGACGTGTGTTAGCGCAGCCCCCGTGTCGGCTAAACAGATGCATAGAGCTGCTATGCAAATGAAGAGCCCCCCCAGCCCCCCAGCCCGTCCCGACTCCTCCCATTCAGCTGTCAGCATGGGTGAGTGGCACTGTAATTGTCTGCCTGTGTCAGGAGCTTTCCTGCACAGCTTCGCCAAATCAGCGGGTTGCCAGGTGTCCAAATGAGAATAAGAATTGTCCCCCCCTCGCACACACACACACACACACACACCCTGCCAATCGCAATTTGCATGATCCTAATCATTTGCTTGTGTAATCTTCCCTTGATGCCGCAACGAAGTCTGAAAATTGTCATTTCGATTTCCAGACGAGTCGTCGCCGCTTTGAATACCACCTTCCGTGGTGCGGGGGCCGTGTAAAGGTGCCCTAGCCGTCCCGTCTCACACCCGAGCACCACCGTATCGGGTTCGTAGACTGAGCACGTCTTGGCCAAGAAGCGGTCTGATGGCCCCCGGGGTTTCCACGACCTTCTGACCGACCGCCTGGGCCGTGAAATCTAAAACGGTTTCCGTCTGTGGCGTGTCCGGGCCTGACCGCCCCGCTGAGAGCGTCCGCCTGCGAGTCGGGTCTGAGAGGGATGGGTGGGCGTGGCCTTGGATGTCCTAACTTAACTTGCTGCTCGATTTCTTAACGGATCATTCCATATTTAGTACATGGACGGCAGAGTGGTCAGGGCCACCTCACGGCAAGAGGGTCACAAGTGGTCTTCCTGAGTGGAGTGTACAAGCTCTCTCTATGTTTCTGCGGGTTTCCTTCGGGTTCTCCGGGTTCCTCCCACTGTACAAAGGCTTGTGGTTTCGTGTTGACTGGCTACTCTAAACTGCCCTGATTGGCTGGCGTCCTTTCCTCCTGGCTGGGATCGGCTCTAATTTCCCAGCATCCTGAACTGTTAAACTGCACAGTTTGGTTGTGTATGTGTATTAGTAATACATTGAATATTATATATAAAAAAATAATTAAAAAAACAAAGGTTTTAGGTCAAATATAACAATAATATTGCAAATTTCATGCTGTGATACTTACATTATGTCTCGGCAGAATCATGATAATATTGAGTGTGTAAGTCATTCCCACCTCTCTGCATCATCACAGCTCGGAACAACGCTCCGTACGATAGGAGAGCTGGGCGTGGTGACCTCTACATCTCCCGTGGGAATCGGTCAAGCGTGCATGGTGCAGCCTGGATCTCCCAGAGGAAAGGCAGATCAAACGAGCCACCTGCTCTCCTCTCTCCTCTCTCCTCTCTCCTCTCGACGCTGGTGTGAAGAACTGCTTTACTGGCGCATGATGTGAGAGGTGTGGAGCACAGGTGGTTCCATGCGCTGATGGATGCGTTTTCTTCCACGGAGCGTCGTGTTTCGCCTTTTATTGCTCAGTTCTGCTTTTAGCTGCTCACAGTTGATGTTTCTGCCTTGATATCACTATTTCCATCATGGTCGCCTACGTATCTGGGCTAGAGTGCTGATCGGGACATGACCCGAACCCGACAGAGCAGTGACCAAACCTGACCCGAACCCGACAGAGCAGTGACCGAGCCCGACCTAAACCCGACAGAGCAGTGACCGAGCCCGACCCGAACCCGACAGAGCAGTGACCGAGCCCAACCCGAACCCAACCTGCATTTATGTTTCTGGAGTATAATGTTGGGCTGAAACTGCCGCTGCTAAGTGATTATAATGATCCTCTCTTTAAACAAACTAACAAGTAAACTTTCCTTCATATTCTGTTGTTTTGAATTCTCCAGATAACTATTTCTTTACTACGTTTCCCATGATGCTTCGGCTTCGCTATGGCTACTGAATGAAACGTTGTCATGGCTACGAAAACAAATCCCTGTGTACAGGGAAAAAGCAAACGATCCAGCGTGATGTATTGTACGCCCTACTATTAATTAATATTAAGAAATATTGTATTTTTTTTATTAACAAATACTTTTACAATTACATCATGTTAGACAGATCTCGTGGAGCTTCACTGTGTAGCAGCCTTTACTATTTTAATGATCAAAAGTTTTTGTGCTGATGTGACCGAACCCGAACCTGACCAATTGTGAAATATTTGTCCTGACCCGTCAGGTCCCGTCGGGTTTGGGTTGGGTAGCCATGCTCTAATGTGCATGTGAAAGACAATAGTTTATTCTTTTTTATTTTGCATCAACAGTCATAATTAAATAACAAGCAAGAAATATGAGAACTTA
The DNA here is from genome assembly GCA_037576955.1 of Lepidarchus adonis. Lineage (NCBI taxonomy): Eukaryota > Metazoa > Chordata > Actinopteri > Characiformes > Lepidarchidae > Lepidarchus > Lepidarchus adonis. The sequence continues at coordinate 5,655 of JBBIGC010042979.1, forward strand.
TGATTGTATAATAAAGAACTGTACATCACAGATATGTTTTACTTTTCCAGTTTGGGGAATGAACAGGGAGCAGCATGGTGGTGCAGTGGGCGGAGCACTGTGGCCTCACAGCAAGAAGGTCCTGGGTTCAGTCCCTGGTTCGACCAGAGGCGACTTTCTGCATGGAGTGTACAAGTTCTCCACCCACTGTTGGTTTAGGTTTACTGGCTACTGAAAATTGTCCATAGGTGTGAGAATTGTTGTCTGTTTACCCTCCTGTATAGGGATAGGCTCCAGCTGCCCCGCAACCTGAATAAGTAGCATTAGTTGGCAAATGTCTATTTCTTTTTTTTGTATTCAAAAGAGAAAATGTAAAAATGTGCACTTTTCTACAGGAATGTGTAACATGACACACTCAATAGCAGATTGTGCTGAAGTTTTATCCTTGACCTTCAGTGTTAAATCGTTCACAAAACTGAAACAATTTCTCAACTGGATGCCAGCGGCCCCGCAGGGATGTTGGCAAACACAGAATCTTTGACTGGTGAGGAGGTGTTTCAGCACTGAGCCAACAGCGAATGTTTCTGTGCTGTTCACTGGCCTTGAATCCTAAATCTGAATCATACAGTCAAAATCAATCACAGTCAATCATACAGAGCAAAACAAAGGAGCAGCGACACCTCCAAAAAACGTTTTTTTTCAAAAGTGAACCTACGTAAGTCGTTTTAAGTATTATGTTGACAAATATAATATAATAATGTTTTTTATAGCAAAAATCTTCACTGTCAGCATATTTATAGATTCATTTAACTTTTTGTGAGGGAATTTATGAGCCATTAAACTCTTCAGACGTCTGGTTCCACTCACCAACACTATAACTAATTCTGAGTTTTTCAAGAAAATTAAATGTTCATGTTAACCAAGTGATTGTGGAAAAATATAATAAATTAAATAATAAATCAACTAAATAAAACAAAATTCTGTATGGTATGGTCCACCTTCCACCTCCTAATGCAGTGTAGCAGATGGTGGTTTCCCTCTACATCACTATAGTTAAAGAGAAATGGCGTGAAGTTGGCAGAAATGCAATGTCATGATGTTCTGTTTGCAGGATCACACCACCCTGGCGTACGGCAGTGGGTCATTATCAATCCCATCATCCTAAAGCAGAGAGGGAGGAATCCTGAAGGGGTATCTGCAGCTCGGTGACATTTTACTCTCAGTAATCAGAGTGAACTGGCCAGAGGAAGCTGGTCCTGGACCTGTGAGTGCCCGCTGAGCGTGCAAGCGGGAGGGGGGTTAACGTTGCCCGTTGACCCATTTGTAAAATTGCTTCCAGACTGTGGATTAAAGCTGCATGCCTGTGCGTTCAGTTCTCTTTCAAGTGCTCGTGCATGTGGAGAGCAAGGCAAATAATCAAAGTTTGAAAAGAAATGGTTTGACTAATCTCAGCCCAGTCCGCACAGGGGAGCGGAAATTAAAAAGCATCCTACCCTGCAGAACCGTAAAATTCTAAAGAACCGAGCCTGTAGCTGTTGCTTGGATTCGAAAATTACATCTAAAAATGCTAAACACGATAATAACACATCCAAGCTGCTATGATCTCATTTGAATAACATGTTGACCAACATGTGACCCAGCTTCCATCAAACCCCACATTGTGCAATCACCTGCTGTTTTATGCAACAGGTGACTATTACAGTTATTAATGAGGGTGGATTGTCTAATATGTGCAACACCAACACATCCTGGGTAATGACAGGTCTTTCAAAACATCAAAGAAGATTTATAGAATGAAAAAACTTAGTCTTACTGTCCTTAGATGCAAGAAAAAGATGTACCGTATATCTTCTAATAAAAGCCCGTCTCTTATTGACGCCCGTTTCCAATAAACGCAGGTTTGAACAGATGTAACAATCAATTTTGATTCTAAATATCGTTAAAAAAATTAATTGTGAACTCAGTATTGTGAATTGAATCAAAGCAAAACATCACACCAATTCAGGAAAAACTGACAGCATTCAAAAGTTATTTCTAATCCATAAATTTAAACATTTATAAAGCGGTGAAGCCAACATTATCATTCATCACATATTGAGACAACTGTGAATTGGGAGGCATGTGGCAAGCAGCAGTTAAATTTATGAAATTTGCATCAATCCTCGTTGAAAATTTGGCGCTGGCGTTTCCCTAAGGCCTTAAACCTAATCGTATCCCAGAATCCATCTGGGTCATGGAGTTATGTTACATCAAGACTGAACTCAAGCATGTTTTCACCAACATTTGATTGATAAATACATTCACACAAGCAGACAATTAGAAGGACAGTAGATAGAGGCATCATGTGCTTCCATTATCCATGCATAACACAGAACAGTGGTTACGAGGCCGGGACAGCTATAACGTGAAGTCACAGGCTGGAGATTAGGGCTGAGGTTGGGTACACAGGTAAAGGAGGTAAAAATACATTTGATGGGCCCAAGAGAACTTAAAGAGGAACCTAAGTTAATAAAGTATGAATAATTGATTTTTGGTTCAGGTTAATACATTAAATCAGGATTAAAAACTCCTTATTTATGTATTATCTTCAATAAATTAATCTGTTGGTGCAAAAGCTAATTAATAGGCTTTATGTGCTTAAACAAGCATTAGGTGCTGTATGAAAAAGTAACATGACTTCTGAAAGCACGGGAAATGCCCCAGAATGACCTTCATGGCCACATGATGGTGTGACTGCAATCACATGACTCACATACACATATACACTCGTCTCTCAGACACGATTTACCTCTGAGTCTAAAATGTTCTCCTGTTTCAACATGCAGGAGGAGGAGGAGGAAAAGGAGGAGGAGCCTAAAAGTTAATGTCAACACAGACATGTGCAAGTTTTTATACAGTATCAGGAGATCATGTGTAGTTCCCATATGTACAGAACAACATGCAGTGGGGCTTGAAAGTTTTTGGACTCTTTAAAATGTTGTACTTTTTAAAATAAATACTAAAAGTAAGTGAAACTTTAGGATTATCATCTAATTTTAAGGTGAAATCATTGGGATGTCAACGGGATGGCACTCATATGTGAGTAGGAGAACCTGTTCTCAGAAAAGAGCTGGTGATGTACATAAAGCTCGGAAAGGTGATGAAAATAACTGCGAAAGCAAAGCATGAAATTGTCACAAGAGCAAAGGAACCCAGAGTAACTTCTAAGCACCTAAAGGAATGTCTTCCATTGGTTAATGGTTATGAGCCCATCATAAAAAAAACGCTCGACAATACTGGTGTGCATGACAGGGCTGAAAAGAGAAAGAAACTGCTCTCCATATCTGAGAACATCCAAAAGAAAACAAGATAAAATTTTGGCTTAATTGAGGAAGATTACATTGGGAAAAAGACAAACAGTGCATTCCAGCATAAGAACCTTATCCTATCAGTGAAACATGGTGGTGGGAGTGTTCTGGTTTTAGCCTGTTTTACTGCATATGGACCTGGACGGTTTGCCATCATTGACGGAACAATTAATTTTGAACAAAATCAAACAAAAGGAACATCTGTCATTCTAAAATTAGGAACTTATCAATATCAGGCCACAATGCAAGAACTACACTGCAGAATTTAAGAATTTTAGTCTGCAATAAGACTAAAGACAATCTAATTATTATTTTTTTAATAAGTACATGACCTAATAATAATAATAATAATAATAATAATAATAATAATAATAATAATAATAATAATAATAATGTTATTGCTATTGCTATTGCTATTATTATTATTATTTTTATTGTTGTTGTTGTTGTTGAGAACAACGATGATAATAATAATAATAATAATAATAATAATAATAATAATAATAATAATAATAATAATAATAATAAAAAAGCATGAACTCACTTTTGCCATGCAGATATGTTATTCGTAAAAAAAATTAATAGGTACATGACCAAATAATAATAATAATAATAATAATAATAATAATAATAATAATAATAAAGCATGAACTCACTTTTGCCATGCAGATATGTTATTCGTAAAAAAAAATTAATAGGTACATGACCAAATAATAATAATAATAATAATAATAATAATAATAATAATAATAATATTTAAATAATAATGATAATTTTGTATAGAAAAATGCACAGACAATTTTAAAGGCTTCGCAAACTTTCAAGCATCATTGTAGATGTGAATGTTGATTTTATAATGATGATACACACCATGCATATACCTTACATATGTAGTAATTATTATAATCATCATTTCTATGCAGAGACTTCTCATTGGCCACTACATCAGGTAAACCTACATTGTATTTAGACTCAGCTGATCATACAGATGTTCTTTGAAGTGTACAATTATATATTATGTTTATCAGTTTCTCTGTCTCTCTTGACCCCTGCCCTCTTAACCCCCTCATCAATGGTCAGGACCTGCACAGGAACAGGTAATGGATCCTCACTCACCGATGTCGTCCTCGTGGTAGATGATGGAGTGATGATCAGACTGTTGGTTGGAGTATTTGTGCACTGGCTCCACATAGAAGGTGCCATTGGATGTTTTAATGGAGCCTTCAAAGTGGCCATCGATGATGGAGCCCTGACAAGAAGAGCCATTCTCATCTAAACATCAGAACAGAGTTTGGCTTCATAATTCATAATACATCAATACATTAAACAAAAACAATTAAATATTACATTAAAAATTGTGGCAATTCTTCAGCACATGGATCGCATCCTTGATTGGATTGATTGTCTGGCCATTAAAGAATATTAAAAAAAAAAAATTATGGAGCCATGCTGATTTATAAAATATGACGGCATGACAGTAAGGTACAATGCTCTCCATAATGTTTGGGACAGATTGTTTCTTAATTTTCCCTCCTCTGTGTAAAACAATTCAGACATGAATTAAGTGCACATTCCAGATTTTCATTTGATTTGCATATGTTTAGTTTCACCATGCAAAAATGACAAGACCATAAGATTTGGGACAAAGTAACAGTAGGTATATTAAAACTGTCATGTTTAGTATTTTTTCCATGCAATGGCTGTTTGAACTTTTCCATAGACATGACCAGGTGCTGAGTATCTTCTCTGGTGATGCTCTGTCAGGCCTCTCCTGTGGTCACCTTCGCTTGTCCCTTTAAATATCTTCTTCATCATATGGAATGCATGTTTGGTTGGATTTAAATCAGGTAACTGGCTTGACAAAAATTTTCAATTTTTTGGCTTTGAGAAATTCCCAAATTGGCTTAGCAGTGTGTGTGGGATCACTGTCTTGTTGCAGGATGAAGCTCCGTCCAAAGAGTGTAGAGGCATCTACTGGAATTTGAGCAGATAAGATGCCAATAAAGAGAAGTGTGCCACAATGGTGCGCCACCATGTTTAACAGATGAGCTCGTATGCCTTGGATCTTGGATTGGATCATCATCACTCTGAAACAGATTCATCTTGGTCTCCAAGATGGTTTCCAAAATTCTGCAGACTCTTTTAAGTCCAGTTTCCACTGTAATCTGGCCATCCTGCTATAACAAGTGGTTTGCAGTGTAGCCTCTGTATTTCAAGTCTTCTGTAGATAGTCTCTGATAAAGACACACCTGCCTCCTGAAGACGATTTCTGATCTGTTGGACAAGAGTGAGGATTCCTCTATTCCAGACAGAGTTCCAAACATCAAAACAGATGTCACAAATTGTTTAATTCTTGTCTTTCAGCCTCATAATAGCTTTTCTCCTCATGTTGAACAATGGCAACTACAGACTCCAAAAGAAAGAAGCAGTTATGAAGCAATTGAGTGATAAACACCTGTGAAGCCAACAGTTCCAAACATTATGCTGGTATAAAAAAGTGTTACAATTTCTACAATTTCTACACGGAGACTAAAATGTAAGTCTGGATGTGCACTATATTCACCTACAAATTGTTTGATTTAAGACTTTACACTGAGGAGAAAAGTGATAGATCAAAGAATATTGTGTCTTTGTCTCAAACATTCTGTAATGTGCTGGCAAGGGCCCAGCACGGATATTTAAATGTGAACCCAGATGCAGAGGCGGCCAGTAAATAAACAAA
>JBBIGC010042999.1:0-11702 GCA_037576955.1 Lepidarchus adonis
TGTTCATTCATAGTTTTGATGCTTCAGTGAGAATCTACCAATGTAAATGGTCATGAAAATAAAGAAAACACATTAAAATGAGAAGGTGTGTCCAAACTTTTGGCCTGTATTGTACCTGTAATTTTTATTTAAAGAAATAACTATAATAATATATATGTAATATAATGATTTGGCTAACCAACTTGGTTAAAGATTAACAAACTAACATTTTGACACACTCCAAAAAGTTGGGTCAAGCAGAATTCAGAATATTTAAATCCCACCATTTTGAAACAATTAGCAGATGAACTGATAATACATGAGAATATCATAACTGGATAAAAAAAAGAAGCACCCACCAATTTTAAATGGACAATTAGTTAAAGAAGAATATTCCTCAGTGCTGGATTGCAGATAACTTGGGTCTTTCACCAAATGCAGACCATTGTCTATTAACACAGTCTGGTCCTTCAACAGAACCCGGGACTTGGTAACGCAATGAGAAAAGCATTGATCATACAGAGTGTTCTCAGCAAAAGGTGCAAAAGTCAACTTCTGTCATGCTAAATTGGTATATCAGTGTCCACAGCATGTGTGACTTGCAAATGTGTCAAAGAACCACTAATGTGGAGGCATTTATTGCGATAATACTGTAGGCTGCAATAAAGGTGGCATCTTTTCCTGGAAAGTCCATGGTTATTTCAGCAAGACAATGACAGGCCTCATTCTTTATGGCATAATAGATACAGAGCACTGATCTGTTTCTTATTTGTCTATTGCCTCAAAAATCTGTTTCTATAGAAATGTAAGGCATTATGGACAGGAAGAATCAGACAATATCCAAAATTCTTTTAAAATTATGCCTTTATCTCAGCTTTATTGAATGTATTGCAGGCATTGAAATCTATTGCTTATATTAACAAAGCACATGGTTGGTCAGTGAAACTGGAAACCCTTGCATTGTACTTGTGTCACAAATTAAGTTACATTTTACAAAATATCTCAGCATTTCCAGAAATTTTACTATATTTGTATGCCTCGTAAAATCAGATCTAATGACACAAAATGTAACTGATTTGTCAAAGTAAAATGATTGACCTACATACATAGGTTTTTAAGTGTATGTATTTACCATATAGATTATGTTTGTGTTTAGACCAGTTCTTCTTAGTCTCACTATTCAGCAGATTCACATAACTTTACAGAAAGATCTGGTTTAGTTTTTGCTCAGAAAAGACTGATCATTCTTTGACAAAAATATTAAAATTGTAAGTTGTTTCAGTGCTAGGCAATGTTGTTATTTGTGTATGTTTCTGTAAAACAGCTAAACTAAATAAGACATGTCCTGAAACTTTACAAGCTTTGATGGATATCATTCTACTAAGCATTCTGTGTATTGAAATGATAATGAGCATCTAATTGTGCCAGAATGAAAAAATACAGTATATTTTTTATCCTTTGATTAGCAAGCAGTACGACTGCAGAAAAAACCTGCGTGATGCACATAAAGTAGTGTTTGACATCATCAAGAACAGTGACATTTCTCATGTCGCAAATACAAAACCAAGTGTGCAAATTGTTTAGTCCCACATTTGTACATTAGATTGCCAAACAACCACCTCCACACACAATAATGAGGACAGCCAGTACACAACACTGCAATCATGAATATGTATGGACTGGTGCATGGGTTCCCCAAAACATCTCCTCATAAATATCCTCATAAGAAACAGTAACATATACAGTGTCACTGTTCTATATTTCTGCATAATATGAGCTAAAGCATCAGAAGACTGAAGTAGTAACACAAAATAGAGAACCCAAGGTATTTTATTTTGCCATTTATTTATTAAGAAAATGGTTCCTCTGTATACAGCTGTGAGGAGCAAAAGAAAGTGAATCTTTAAAGCTTTTGGTACTTGATGTGGCCCTGTTGCACAGCAATAACTGCAACTAAATGTTTCCACTTAGGTCTGTCAAGTAATTAAAGAAAATGTAGCAAGCAGCGCACGAGTGGACATGCAATCAGTGCTTATCCACCTTGATACTGTTCATGCCTGTGGTGCTGCCATCATCTGCATGCTGGGTTTCTCAACCAAAGTCATAGCACAGTGGTTCATGCCGAAATCTATTTGATCCCCATGTTTCTGCTCAAATATTTGGGCTTTGCTGTGCCACACAAAGGTGCAGTGACCTTTTTTAAAAGGGCAGTGGTGCCTAGTGGTTAGGACTTTGCCCCTGGGATCAGAAGGTTGCAAGTCCCAGCCCGGGCACCACTGAGGAACCCTTGAGCAAGGTACCGGTCCCCACGTCACGGGGGCACCACGGGCACCTCTGTTGACGGCAGCTCCACGTGTGATGGGCTAAATGCAGAGAATAAATTTCCCACTTATGGGATTATTTTTATTTTATTTATTTACTTTTATTTAACCAGGAAGGTCCCATTGAGATTTGAAACCTCACTTTCAAGGGAGTCCTGGCCAAGATAGGCAGCAAATAGTACAAAATAGTTTCACAGTTAAGATACAAAACAAAAAAAGAACAATACAATGTAAAGACAAACTATGCAAAACATGAGCAAGTAATGGAATTGGCCTCAAAAACTTTCAGTCTGGTTTTAAATCCACTTAAAGGAATCAGTTTGTCTATTTTCCAATTTTTCTGCAACGTGTTCCATGTATAAGGTGCAGAGTGAACAAAGGCCTTTTACCTTTTTCCGTTCTGGTGTATGGAACAGAAAGCAGTAAATAATCTTGTGAGCGAGACAGGTGAGTATCAGTGTTTCTCTGTACAATTAGGGAGTTGATGTAGTTTGGTAGTCGTCCTAGAATTGCCTTATATATAAAAAAAATACCAATGATTATAAGGGATAATGATAAAAAAAATAAATAAGAAGAGGGGTTTAAAGGGAAAGCGACATGTATTTATGCTCATTGCCTTGTATTTATGTTCAATGTGTGAGCTTCCTGCTTATTTCAAGTCATTCCATAAGTCGTTAACATCAGGACTTAGTTTCATAATTAAATGAACATTATTCTTCTTTGGTAGAAAGACGTGTCTGATTTGAGTCATTGCCCCTTTTTCTTAAGATTTGATGTATAATCATTTATCTTTAGACTTCTGATACTATTGCCACCATATGTTTTTCACCTTTATGGTTCTCGTCCTAGAATGCAATGATTTTTGCCTTTCTACTCATTGAGGAAAATAATTCTGTTTTGTTCTCATCCATCCACAGAACCTTTTTTAAATCTACTTTGTTCATGCCATTAAACATGTCCACAAATGTTAAGACTTTGATATATCCCAGTGTCCTTTTTTTTTTTTTTTTTTTTTTTTTTTTTTTTTTAAATAAAAATCAGTCTAATCATGTCTGATTGTCATCCCATTGATTGACTAATTTCTCCCTCAGATTTACAGCCAATCCTAAAGGTTCTGTTCACAGATGTGTAAAATTAATGTGATATTTAGATGTTAATAGAAACAATATTAAGGGGAATTTGTTAGTTTGGCCGAACAACTGCTTGCTGTAATAGGCAGAAACAGTTATGAATGTTGTGTGACCTCAGTATAATAGGAAAATACAAAAAATTACAAATTATTGCATTTTACAAACACATTGACAGTGTTGGAGATTAAAAACTTTACAGGGTTAAGGTAATACTTGCTTGATCGAAAGTTTCTACTCACAGCAGCTAGTTAGAAGCGCATCTTTGATCTCTACAGTGCTAGCAGTGACTTCCTTCAACTTGCCATACACTGGAGGTCTGCTCAGTCACTGTCTCACCTTCTAACTGTAGCACTTAACAGATCATTGCATTGAAACAAAAACATATTTTCATGTTTCACCTTCCCAGAAGTGTTTCACCATTAAATATGATCAACTCCCCTGACATCAAAGGCAATCCTCTTCTTACAGGGAGTGAAAAAGGGAGCTGTGTTATAGTCAGAAAAAGACAAATGATCAAAGCTAATGCTTGCTGTCCTCTCATCTTTAAAGACTTCCTGCTTTTTAATGAACTTCAGTCTGATTTGGTTCCAGTTAAACATTATAATTGTCTTGTCCAAGCCAGAGTTCTGGGCCCTAATATATTGTGGCACTGGCCCATTCAGAGCGTAACATTGTCTTTACCTTCTTCTGTTACAAATCTAAATGTCCAGAGAGAGGGAGAAAATCACCTATTTAGTAAATATCCTGCAATTTAGACTTAGTCTCGGCCATTGTGAACACACCAAATGCTTGTCTGCAATTTGTGTGCATGTATGTGTGTTATAAGTATGTTAATTACTATGCACTCAATACTTGGTTGGGCCTCCTTTTGCATGAATTACTGCATCAATAAGATAAGATAAGATAAGATAAGATAAGATAAGATAAGATAATCCTTCATAATCCCACAAGTGGGAAATTTAAAGTGTTATGGCAGAAAGACCAGCAAACAGAGTCCTTAGAACAAAAATCAAAAAGAAAATTATAACAGAATTAAATAACAGGGCTATGAATTGCAATGCTGACTCCAAAAGTTAAATATTTTAGAGTTTCTAAAAACACTTTTTGCAATTATATAATAATAATAATAATAATAATAATAATAATAATAATAATAATAGATAGATAAATCAGGTCTGTATCAAATACTTTCTTAAAATAACCCATACTGTACATACTGTATATCCAGCTCATTTCTGATGCTGTGTTTCAAATTACCAGAAAATTGATCCCTTATATGAGACAGAGAGTGGTATCTAACTGCAAGTCCATTCATCTGTGCCCCTGAACTTTGATGGGGATGCTAATGTGGTCCCTAGCCAGTCCACTGAGTGGGGTGGGTCAAAGCAATTCCCTCAGTTAATTGTACCAAGGTGGCAGATAGTGACTCATGCTCCATGTGCCAGAACACTAGTTTCCATCCAAACAGGAACAGAACAGAGTTTTATACACGGCCTGCAAGCATAAAACAGGAACACAGTCTGCAGATAATAACCCCCATCCAGACCAACACTGCACTTTTCCACATGGTAGAAAAGCTATTTCTTCTACCATGACTCAATGCAACAGCTGGCATATTGTCACAGACTATATTTAACACTGACTTGAATATGAACTTGATTTTTGATATGAATAACAGTAATGTTTGTAAATTAGTTATTATATTTTTCACATAATTATCATCTGGAATAAAAAAATTATTCTCCCAATCCTCCTCTGGGTCATCCAGATGGTCTCTGGAAAACTTAGTTTCTATTCTTCCCAGTCAGGTTTAATTTTTAATGTCTGCTCCAACCTAGAAACCACTTCTAGTCTAGTCTAGAGTAGTTTTCCTTTCAGTGTTTTCCCTGCTCCAGCACACTTACCTCAAGTTAGGAAGGACTGGACTGATTTGTTGGATCAGGCTTACTGGAGCAAGGAAAACACAACAAATATGCAAGACAAGGCTAATCCATGACTAGAGTTTGAAACTGTGGCAGAGTAAGCTATAGTATCTCAACCCTCACTTTTTTTTTTATACTGTATTTCCCCAACAATAGTCTTCCCCACATTGCAGGCCACCCCATTATATAAGCAATGCTCTTTATGCTTTAAAACTCTATGATAAGCCACTGCATGTTATTAGCTGCAGCATTGTTGATTTTACAAATCTGAAGTTAAAACATCTCATTTGGAGGCCTTTGCAACTCTATTCTGGTAGTGACATTATACCATAGTTGAGCATGAACAATAAAATGGAATAATAAAGTCTAACACTGCAGAATTTAAGTTCAAGGTCATTGCTTTCCCGAAGCCCGACATCAGCGACAGTAAAGCAGCAGGTCGCAACCAAATTGTTTGGTGAAGACAATGATGTTTATGCATGATTTTGAAGGATTTGAAGAAAGCTAAGACTAATAATGTTTGCATTTCAGTGTTGCTACTTTTATAATGAATAATTTACATGTAAACGGATGATTGACATCGCTGTACTGCAGTACCCCCACCCTTCAGTCTTTCAAACAAAAAATAAACTTTTGTTCCTTTTATTTCTGTTAAATGAAGTTTTTCCAGCTTGTATTATATACTAGGATGTAATGTAGCAAAGGCTTGGAAAAGTTTAAGAGAGCTTGGATGCAGCAGCGCCAATTAAACTGCTGTATGGTCTTGGCCGCTATGCTGCAGCTCAGTTTCTGTAGTTTCTTGTGGAGCAACAATTCTTTTTTCAGATCCTCAGAGAGTTCTTTGCCATGAAGTGCCATGTTGAACTTCCAGTGTGAAAGTGATAGCACCAAATTTAATACACCTGCTCCCCATTCACACCTGAGACCGTGTAACACTAATGAATCACATGACACCAGGGAGGGAAAATGGCTAATTGGGCACAATTTAGTCATTTTCACTTAGGGGTGTACTCACGTTTTTTTTTGCCAGCATTTGAGACCTTAATGGCTGTGTTGAGTTATTTACACTGCAAATACTGAACATGACAATATACGTTTGATACTTTGATTTGAAAAACATATTTTGCCTTTTGGAGTTGTTAACTCATATTTACACTCTCGTCTAAGATGTCATGCACATTTGCCTGATGATCCGCACTGATTCAAAGCACGCGTTCACCTGGGAATCGAGCGCTAACATGAGCTGAACCTTCACTCACTCATCTCTTCTCTTCATCACATGCTCCCTGACCATAAACTCTCTTTTCAGTCCAGAGAGTCCTTCTCCTGCCCCACTCCAGCTGTTTTTTTGCAGTGGAGGGGAGCTGTTCAAAACAACATTCCAGTCACTTTTCCCAATGCGTTAGCATAACAAAGTGGCATGAATAGTCGTTAGTCAGTATGATTTTTTTCACTGCGTTCAGGGCTTTTAGTGTAAAACACTACATATGGATCCATGGTCTCCTACACACAACCACATTGTATCAGGTTTAGAATCCGCCTAGTTAAAAAAAATGCTTGTCTGTATTTTGTGTGCATGTATGTGTGTTACTTATAATTTTTTTATGCATTTTATACTATGCACTCAATACTTGGTTGGGCCTCCTTTTGCATGAATTACTGCATCAATAAGATTAAAAAAGAAATTCAAAGTGTTATGGCGGAAAGAGCAGCAAAGAGCAAGAGCGCTCAGCTCGTCAACTCAGCTGGCAACAAGCAAGAAGCATTTTAGGGCACGCACACACACACGCACACGCACACGCACACGCACACACACACACTCGACTTTTTCTTAACTCTTTCTTTTAATAATGCTCCTGCTGAACACTGATGTACATGCAGTGAGAAAATAAATAAATAAATAAACAAAACAAAACAAAACAAAACAAAACAAAAAACAAAACAAAAAACAAAACAAAACAAAACAAAACAAAACAAAACAAAACAAAACAAAACAAAAACAATAAACCAAACAAACAAACAAAACAACAGACCACTTAACACTCTACATAACCCTGACCTGGTCAGGCCATTAGATAATGAACAGGAATGAACATAATGAACAGTTACCTGAGGGTTTGGTCCCATTGGGTGAACAGAGACTGGGTTACACAGACGTTGCCATGGCAAACCTGTCGCCGGGTCTCAGGTCAGTGAAACTCTCACAACAACTAGTGTGGCAGGAAAAAGGACAACAACTGGGGAGAGTTTTAGGCGTCTGTTTGATTATTCAAATGGGGACCCTGCACACCATGCGCATGTTTGCATCTGAAAATATGCTTCAGAGGATATGCTGCTTTGCTGGGCAGCAGGGTGTGAAATATTAAACCAATCCTTTTGGCAAATTGTTCCTCTCGAGAGTTCTACAGGAACAGGCATTTTAGTCAGAATACATTCAGTGCTGTGGCTACTCACACAAGAGAGGAATGACCGCCCAGTCTGTCCAGTGGACATCAACCCTCATTTACATATCATGTATTAAAAATGCTGCACTAAGGACCTGCAGCTTCTGTGTTCTTTGAGAGAAATGGTGCGGGGTCATCACCTGGGAGATGAGAGCCAGTCGATAGGGGGCGAGGAAACTGAAATGCCTAAAGGACCATTTAACATTTTCCTCCTCCCCCTCCCTCTGCTTCAGCCTGAAACAGTGGAGCTCGTCTGCATTCCAGACAAGTTCAGGAGATGTTTTAGGTCTCAGACTGACAGCTTCCTTCTGCCTGAGAGACAATGAACAAAAGCTGATTGGCTAGACCTTTCCATTCCTCTGTGTCTGAATGGCAAGGGTCAATTTCTGTGAGTTGAGTAGAGTGAACGAGCCATGATTTTTTAATTGTTCTATCCTAAAGACACTGACATAGCTTATAATCCTAATCCTATTTTTAGAAATGTGGCAAGAAAAGCTCCCTAATTATAGGAAGAAACCTTGAGAAGAAGCAAGGCTCAGAAGGGGAACCCATCCTCCTCTGGCCGACACCCCGGAGAGCGATAAAAAGAGAAGAAAATTATGAATAATATTACTACCATTCAAATGTTTGGAATCACTTGTATACGGTGGCCGAGAAGGGCAAAACAAATTTAGATTTCAAAAACACATTTACATTACAATTACAAATTTACATTACAAAAGCAAATTTACAAGATGTAAAAAATTTTACAAATTCAGAAATAAATTTACAAAAACCAAAACAATGTTACAAGATTTAAAAACTTTACAAATCCGGAAACAAATTTACAAGATGCGAAACACTTTTACAAGTGGCAAATCTAACAGAAAGGGTTGGTCCTTCAACAGGAAGTGCTGCTCGATGGCTTTCTGTGTCACTCAAAGTTTTTGGCGGCGTGAAAGAGAGGCGTTTACTCACACTCTTTCGCCAAAAACTCACACTCTTTCACCACAAACTCCTCACTTTTTCGCCAAAAACTCACACTCTTTCGCCACAAACTCCTCACTTTTTCGCCAAAAACTCACACTCTTTCGCCACAAATTCCTCACTTTTTTGCCAAAAACTCACACTCTTTCGCCACAAACTCTCACTTTTTCGCCACAAACTCGCACTATTTTGCCACAAACTCGCACTCTTTCGCCACAAACTCCTCACTCTTTCGCCACAAACTCCTCACTTTTTCACCAAAAACTCGCACTTTTTCGCCACAAACTCGCACTCTTTCACCACAAACTCGCACTCTTTCACCACAAACTCGCACTCTTTCGCCACAAACTCCTCACTCATTTTTCGCCACAAACTCGCACTCTTTCGCCACAAACTCCTCACTCATTTTTCGCCACAAACTCGCACTCTTTCGCCACAAACTCCTCACTCTTTCACCACAAAGTCCTCACTCTTTCGCCACAAACTCGCACTCTTTATTAGGCAAGAGGTGTTAATGTTATGGATGATTGCTGCACATTTAGGACAGTGCATTAAGCCAATCCAATTATTACTACAGTACATTGTAATGTAATAAGTAAATAATAAATAAATAATAAATGTTAACTGTCTATAATAATTTTCAAGTTCAAGCAATGTATTTACGTTTGCCAAATGTAGATATTACTTTTTTCCAATAAATACATGGTGAAATATAACCATAAATATGACTTTAGGTCTGAAAATTAGATGATGTTTTAGGTTGCGTACAGACTCTACCAGTCAAAGGTTTGGACACACTTTCCCATTCAATTGAATGTTGTGTTTACGCAGATACTCACAGCTGGAGAAGATGAGAGGGCAGGAGTGCTCGTCCATGGGGAAGTTATGGAGCTGTAGTTGACACTCTGCGTTGATTGTTAACCTGTAAGAGGACACAAGCAACACCTAGTAAATGTCCAAGCCTTTAACAAACAGGAGGTAGAGTAATGAATGTGAACAGATGCGAAATTATTTAATTCCATGTTGTGCCAGTGTTTATTTTTACACATAATAGCAGCGGATGATGAACATGTTGTCTGGGAACTAAAACCTTTATTCTGCGATTCTCAATCAGAAGTGTACTGTGCACTTACATTAATTCTGTGTCGGAAAATAAAATATGTTTATTATAAAGAACTCATATCTGTACATAAGTATATAAATGCCCATCTTCTCAGCTGTCCATCCATGTAACAAAAACAGTTATAAATAAGAAAGAAATATTAAACCTTTTTACAATTTCAGACCAAATGGATAAAGTTAAATGACTTTAAAAATTTAATTTTAACAATATTAACATACTATTTTATACTACATACATGCTCTTTAAAACCAGCACACTGATAACCCTTGAAACACATCAAGAACCCTGGTTTACCTCAATAACTTTTACATTCTACAAGGGTATTATGTATGAATCTTTACTGAAATCAGACTGAAGTCTATCAGAAGAACATTCTTGAGCCGGAGGTTGTAGTTGTTGGGTTCCTGTGTTTCTGAGATGAGACAGCTACATGTGGATGAGTCATTTAATCAGTCTGGAAGATGTGTGACATGGAGGAGCGGAGGAAAAACAGGACCGATGTCTGCCTGGCAACAGGAGGTACGTATTCCCTTCATTTTAATCAACTCCTGTCAGCCAAGTGACATTTCTGACATGCAAAACAATGTGTGTCAGGCCCATGTAATACTGAGGGACTGAGAATCATATAATTTTATACCTGGAAGCACAGAGCAGCCAAGTGGTGAATATAAAGACTTTTCTTGTTATATTTTCTGAAGTTTGATTTTCCTTTCAAACTACAAAACTATAAGAACAATGAGTCTCATTCACCACAATATCTTTCTTTGCTCTTTAGAAAAGTTTTTAAAAAGTCGGTATCAGATTCATAAGTTATTTTGCCCAAACACATTAGCACAGTGAGTACGACTTAAGTGTGTGTAGACTTTTTCTTTTTTGAGAAATTCCGTTTATACAGGTTGTTGCTCTTAACAATGAAAATAGTTAATGATGAGAAAGTATGGAGAGCAGGAGAATAATAATAATAGTAATAATAAGTTATATTTATATAGCGCCTTTCACAAACCCAAGGTCGCTTTAAACTGAAAACACACATAGAAAAAAAAATAGGAATAATAATAATAATGACTAAATAAACAGTAGAAAATGTCAACCATTCTGTTATGCTATTAAGCCGGAGTGGGCAACTCTGGTATTCAGCGTTTTTGGTAGTTCCCTTGATCAAAAACACCTGGCATAACTCACCTGTTAATTGCCAGGTTAATTGAGTGTGTTATTTTCAGGAACCAAAAAACTGCTCAGAGCAGGAGCGGGAATTGCCCTCTTCTGGTTTTAAACTATGGACTTTTTATATATGTTTAAAGTTAAATAATAAAAAAATGAATTAAAAACTAAATGTTAAGAATTTATAATAGTGATAACAGTAATTATTGAGAAAGACTGTAATAAAAATGTACATGCTAATCACAGATAACTGGTGATAAACAATGATTATAAA
Source organism: Lepidarchus adonis (assembly GCA_037576955.1). Classification (NCBI taxonomy): domain Eukaryota; kingdom Metazoa; phylum Chordata; class Actinopteri; order Characiformes; family Lepidarchidae; genus Lepidarchus; species Lepidarchus adonis. The sequence continues at coordinate 11,321 of JBBIGC010042999.1, forward strand.
TACCATTTTTACTGCCATGTTTGCAACTATTAGTGATTTGCATTTTCATGTACGCTTCTCAGAGCAGCATACTGTAGTTAGAAAGACGTAGCTGTTGATCTGCTGCATTAGACGTCGACGAATAGACTTTCCACAAGTGCTTCCCAGGCCTTGACTGAACATGCATGAAACTCTGAAGAGGTTTTGTTCAAATTCACAGACATAGTGTTGTATTACAACAAATTTGTGTGCATTCAGGCCACTCACATTAAGCCTGAGCTGTGTCTGGTCCGAGTGCTTGCATGCATGGCTAATGCTACTTGCTGGAGTTCTCCTCACTTTTAAAGAATAAAATTAAAATTTATATATAAAATATAACTATATATATATATATATAAGTATA
>JBBIGC010043028.1:0-11701 GCA_037576955.1 Lepidarchus adonis
AGGAAGGAATGAAGGAAGGAAGGAAGGAAGGAAGGAAGGAAGGAAGGAAGGAAGGAAGGAAGGAAGGAAGGAAGGAAAAAAGAAAAAAAGAAAAAAAGAAAGAAAGAAAGAAAGAAAGAAAAAAAGAAAGAAAGAAAGAAAGAAAGAGAAAAAAATAGAAAGAAAATTGGTGTGAACCAATACTTAAAGTTTTGTATTGAAAAAAATAAAGATACTGTACTTTTATTAAGTTCCCACCAGGTTTGCGAGTGCACAATAGTAGACTAGCTTTGTTTTCTGAGGACCATATCCACACATGTTTTAAAATCACAAGGACTAACTATGTGACTAATGTGAAATGTGACTCTTCTACAGACCCCCTTGAGACCCCCTTTTTGCATCACCACAATATACCTGAAATAACGCCATTCAGACAAAATGGACAATTATTATAATAGTACTCAAGAATATTTGCCTGACCACTGTATATTTTGAAGATTCAAGTAATCCTTTAACATCAAACATACAAATGAAAACTGAAGCCTTTTTAAATTAAATCCTTTAAAAATACTATCAAAATAGCATTGAAATGTTTCTGTCCATTAGGACATTTCTTACAGCATAAGATATCAGTGGGAGGATTTAAACATCTATATCAGTGCATCTGCTCTGAAAGGTATCAGCACATTTGACAGAATTCTTATTACAGTATTTTTAAGTGCCACTTTAAAAAATGCTGAGAAATCTTCAATGGCTCTTATAGTCATTTCACACAAGTGGAAGGATTTTATCCTGTTCCAAGGAAAGTAACATTCGTGTACTTGCATCTTTACACTGCCACTTAAAGAATTTATTTTTTATTCTTTCTGGTTGTGCTCCAAGCTTTTCACGCCATGGCCCCAAGCTACGTTTCCAATATTATTCGCTTCAATTTCACCTCCAATCCTCTGAGCAGTTGGCTTGACGTACCTGGCTCTCGGCTGAGGTATAAAGGTGACTGGGCTGCTTTATTAGTCTTATACTATCGTCATTGCCTGCCCTAGCCACTTTAAAAATCCCAAAATCCTTTTTATCCCACCCAAAATTTAAGTCTATGTAATAAATTTGGTCTGGTTTTGTCTTGATGTGACATTTTTGTTGATTCAGCTATGATCATGTTATTTTATGTCATTGTCTCTATGTTGCAGTCATTACATAAGCAATTTCCCTCAGGGACAATAACGTTTTTCTGATTCTAATCTGATTCTGATCCATTATTTTATTCTTTTCTCCTAATTGGTCAATTATTTTAAAAGTTCAGCATTTTGTTGACGCCTCAATATTTTTTTTTAATTTTTTCTGTCTTAATCGTCCAATTTATTTAATATTATTTAATTTAGTTTATCTTATTATGCAGCACTTTTGGTGATGATAGTGTTTATTTCACAAACGTACGAGAGACGAGATTACTGTGGAACTGACAGAACAGAACTACTAAAACAGCGATCAGATGTGTAACATGATGCATTGCACATGGGCTGTGTGCTTTGGCAAAACATGGATTTGAAACCATAAAATGGTGTTATTTCCATCTTTACAATGATATAAAAAGGCTACTTGAGGACTAAGAGCTTCCCCTTGTGGAGAAACGTCCATCAGCTAAGTAAGAGTGAGTCAGGAAGCCAGTTAAAAGTCAGGCCTATGAGATGCTTTGCATTTAAAAACATCAGAGCAAAAGTGGCAATAAAATCCTACCACATCACAATTGCTGCTGACAGACTCAAGACTGAATAAATAAATGAAGTTGAATCTTTTAAATTTTAATGTTCCTTTCTATCTTTCAGACACATTGAAATTTAATGCAGTCCGCCTCAAACTTGAGTATTCTCACTGAGTGCACTGCTCAAACTGAACTGCTCAACTGTGCATCTGTACCTTTCCCCTGACCGGTTTCCTCCTGAATCTTCTTCACTGCAGCCAGACCTTCGTCTTCCTCATTTCCAGCTTAGGAGAGAAGAGAAAAGAGGTAGAATTCATATATATTCACATACATTCCTTCCTTCTAGAAGCATTCATACCTACAGTATCAAGCCCCTCCAGCAGTTTTATTTTATATTTTTATATTCATTCCATATACTGATGCTGAGTTTACAGTTTTTTTATCCAACACATTTCATTGTAATGTCTACTCAGCGTTAACTTACACAATAAAACTGAACTGAAATCACATATAGCACAAATACACAAATTCCTCAGTCTTTAATTGGAGTTTAACAATTTAATTTCTTCTTATTTTATTGTTAATTCCTTTTTAGGTTTAAATTTTCTCAATTTTAACATATAAAACATGGTTAACACAAAAGATTAAAGTTAAATATAAGGTGCCCTCCTAAGTCTGGACTGCTGACTACTAAAACTAATTCTAGCTCAAATTTCCTTGAAGCTTATTATTCTACTGCAACAATTCTACATACAGTATAAATGATTCAGTAACTACTATGAAATTAATATATAAGTTGTAAAACCGAGAAGCTAAAATGTAGCATTTAGCTTAGCTAAAGCTGAGTCATGCTTCTGTTTCCTGTCTCTTCCTGTGTAGAGGCCTGATCCTCCCAATGAGCCAAAGACAGAATTACTTGTAATCTTTACTAAGATTACACCATTTTAACATGTATGACACATATATAAGACAAATTACAAAATAAATATGTGTTTATATTTGGAATTTGTTTCATATATGCACAACCTGCATCTACTTACAATATCGTTGAACTGGATACAGCTATTCTGTCATCAATGCATATTATAACATTTATTTTCTCCAGGCACTTCCTTTTTGATGTAAACTATTTAAATTATTACAATGGCAAAAAAAACAATATATGCAATTGCATGTCTCTATGACGTCAAGTGTATGTGGCTTGAACATTTCAGCATCTTCAACTTAAGATGCCTTCCCACATGACTGGTGCTTTAGACAGAAACGTGGCTTCACATTCCTAATGAGGAAGCCAAGGAAGGAACAACACCCTGAGCATGAGCATGAAAAAACAAGAGGAAACACTTGACATAAGTGGTGGAATTATGACAGGACAACAGGCAGGATTCACGACTGAAGCTTCAAGCACTTTTTTTGCTACTGAATTTTAATCTATGATCCTGAGAGCACTAGTCTAGTAGTCCCCATTGCTAGAAATATAATATGAACATGCAGCCGCAGTGTTTAGTCTCTCTGCATCCCAATGAACAGGTCAGGAGAGGAACTACGTCATTACAGCATGAGAGCTGCTTATTAACTTTCTGCAGTCATGTTCCATACACTGTTAAACACTCACACACACACTCCTGGACCGGACATTGGCAAGGTGTTGCACAGTGTAAAGTAAGTTTGATGCATTCCCAATATTACACTGTAAACAACTCAAGTTGATTAGATTCTATATTTTCAGCACATTATGTATTTAAGCCTATAATATTACATGATTGGTTTATCCTCTTAATTAAAATAAGTACGCATGCTCAGAAAATGCGTTTAAAGTGGATTTTAGTACACATTGTCTATCAATTTGCATGGTTTAACATTACAAGTTCCATCAAATATATCACATGCTGTAACGGTTGAGCAGGCTTGATTGTATAATTACACACAATAAGAAAATCAACAAAAATACCATTTCAAAGTCAAAGCCAAAGTGACCTTTATTGTCATCTCAACTACAGTATATACATAGTATACAAAATTGCGATGTTTAGGATTCACAGTGTACAACACCTAGTGCAAATTTAAATGAGGGAATATACAAAAACATAAGTATAATTAAATACACAAGAAATACATTTTGCATGCATATATATATATATATATATATAATAATATAATAGCCTACAATTAACAAACAATATTTTTATGTACAGGGCATTTTCTGTCCATTTTTTACTGTGTAATGAAGTTTAGGCTATAGTGTGTCCCTGTCTCATGGGTAATCTCTTCTTCAGAAAACATCCAACAAAGTCATGTCAAAATGACGGAGTCGCTCTTTTGATATGAAGAGCTTTGAACTGATAAAGGGATCATGGATGGTCACAGCACTAGACAGTTTATAGTGGAAGCTGATCAAGCCCTTTCATTTGAGCCACTGCACTAAAAACACTAAACTATACAGGACTGAACCTATATATACACGTCTCCATACAAGCGTGCTCAAAAATCCTGGATGTGACTGAGTAAAGACTCTGAAATTCAAGAAAGATCTCAAGTTTGCAACAGGAAATCTTAACGGATTTTAGGATTTGCGTTCAGTCTATGTAGGTCACGCTGTCTTCTGTAGAAATCTTAAGGAATGAAGGTGCCCCTCTATAAAATCTGACTACTGGCACTAAGTCAATTCTGGGATTTTGTGTCCAAATTAAGCTTCAAAGCTCTTATCAGGAAATGCTGAAAAAAATCTGAAACACTGTTTTAGAACAGATGTCTGGGGACCAGTTCTGCATTTACAAACACAAGAGCTGGTAAATCAATGCACTGTACAGTTCAGCAGATTTGTTAACTCACACTGTTGCAAAGCAGATGAAAAGTTGCTGGAAATTCCTCAATTTTTTAAAGAAATTCAAAACAACATTAGGGGTGTAATGGTAGACAGAAATCACAGTTCAATTCCTAAGGTTTGGACATCACAGTTTAGTTCAGTACAACTTGTGTAGGTCATACTTTAAGGGCAGATAAAAAAACAAAAGGCAATGGATCACAATAGGATACAGATTAAAAAAGCATCTCAAATGTAAAAACGAATAGAAGAATAAATAATACATTGTGCATTAGAAGTATTTCATCATTAAATAAGTATAAAGAAGTCTAAGCTTAGCATGGCAACTAAACTAAAGGTAGAACTCACACATAAAATATGAGCTTTCACTCGTTAGGTATCACATATTCTTCGTATGCATGAATGCACCAAACCATAACACCCATACCATGATTGGGATCGATACCGGTTACTCTCCTTGAATCCTCAGATTAAACAAAACCTCAATCTGGAGGTAGACAGCTTAGTGGTTCCTTCAGTGTCAACATGCAGATCATGAATAAAATATATTATAGGTCATTTTGAATCATGTAAACTGCCCTGGCAGCAACATGCTTGTATAGTCTTAGCCTAAAGCCATTTTAGACTGAAGACAGGTCAAGACATGTTGCTTCTTTGGAATACAACTGTAGCTGCAAAGCTCATGTTTGCTGACAAACGGTAGAACAGCATCTTCATACTGTAGAAATATGTTAACACATGTAGTTAACACTACAATTCCTAAAAACATGGGGAAACAAATTCATTGTATGTGAAAACATGCATGGCCAAATAACCTGATTCAAAATGTGTGATTTGCAGTGCTTGTTGAATTCCAGGTAGCTGCACCATTTGCATAACAAAATGAGCTAATGGTAATGAAAAAGGGGGCAGGTTTGTGGCCAGGCAGTAAGGAAGGGGGGCTACCTGTTACGACAGCCAGATTTTCTGCTGTCACAACCTGCTCAAACCAAATCCACAGACTGGATGTAGCTTAGGACTCTAATTTATGACTAGCAGCCATGCTGTTAACAAGAATGCCTGTCTGTAGCAGTTTGGGTTCATATTCACAGCTCACAGTATGTCATGCTGGTTTTAAACCAGCGGTCCCCAACCTTTTTCGCGCCACGGACCGGTTTAATGTCAGACAATATTCTCACGGAACGACATTTAAGGTGTCGCGGATAAATACAACAAAATAAAATGATACGATCAACACAAAAACTGTGGTATTTTGTAAATATAATAATAAACGTGAATCCACTGTGTAATTATGTACCTTTATTAGCAGCATCTTCCTGAAATGCGCTAACAACAATCAGAGTAACGTCCTCCTCTGCCCCTCCCTGCCCCTCTGATCGCTATGGTAACGTGTAAAGAAACGTTTTCAGTGCTGTTGTGGCAATCTCAGGGTTTTCTGCCATGACTTTCATCCAGAATACCGGCAAAGTTGATGTCTTGATCATACTTCGAAGCTACGGATTGAGATTGTATTTAAAAAAATAAAAGGTTTAAATTTTTGTACGAAATGCTCCACTGCCCGGTACCAGTCTGCGGCCTGGTGGTTGGGGACCACTGTCCTAAACCACACTGATACACCTTAATGAAGTGTTGTATACGGTTAAGGGAAGTTTTAACTATGTATTTGTGCAGAAACAACGCAGGCTTTATGGGTGATCAGTGTGTTCTAGTGTTTACTAGGAGTGTCGAATGTCTTCACGAATTGATACTACATCGATTTTTTTAACAAGCAAACATTTTGATCGCTTAAAATTTGCATACAATTTGGTTTCATTTCTGGGGTCTGTGGTCAATATGAAACATGATAAAATTTCACACAATCTGCTACATTTCTACATCACATGCAAACAGATTATAATCGGAATATTTTATTATTAAATGTCAAATACAGCAACATAGTAAAGTAATTTCTCAACAACAACAAAAAACATTGATGCACATCGACTAATTGTTAAACCCCTAGTGTTTATTGACAATGCTAGAGTACTACATGACACATAAAAAGTATTGACTCATTGACTACATCACAGATAAGTGGGAATATGTGTGAAATCGACTATTAGCTGAACTGCTGTTTTAAAAAAAAAAAAGAGGAAGAAAATTTATTTGTAAATGTATTTATAAATGTGTTTCAGAATTGATGCAGTATAGCACACAGCTGTATGAACCAAGAAATAACTTGAAACTTCAAAGTGGTGTCTGTAATGACTCATAAGCTGATAGACCAGCTCGCTAACGATCATATCAAGTCAGCTGTACTGCCGCTTTTTAATGCTGCTGTTCCTATGTTTTTAAGCTCTGAGTGAATTTAATTGAAGCTAAAGCCTACGCAGAAGTTCTCAGGTTGCCTGTAATAAGCCTAACAGCCTACCAAACAAAACCATAATACGACAAACATCATAACAGCCTTCTCAAACGAAGAATTTAATGGATTTTTCAAAATATTATATTATATATATATATATATATAATATAAACAAAAGTTGTTCCGACTGGTTGGATGGGAAATCTGCTGTTCTAGAGAAATATGTAGAATTAGAATTGTGCAAAATGGTGGTGGCACTAGGAACCAAACCTCCCAAAGGTTTAATGACTTTTAAGCTGCAAACAAAGTCATTAAATGAAATGTTTACAATACGCTGCCTGAAGCCAGAGACTTTGTTTTACAGTAGATTTTAGATAAAGATTTTTGCATATACAAATTAAAGCTAAAGAAAATATACTTTACAGACATACAATTATTTTACATTTTATCATCATTAATAATACATTTAAAACCTCAGATGACATATGTAGGTTGGTTGAAAAGTTAATAAAAATGGCTACACTGCAGATGCTGCAAACTCTGGTTCCTATCTCTTGGACAAAGAGCGAATTTCCACTGAGCTTCTGATTTATGCCAAAATGTTGAGAAATTGGCAGATTTCATCAAAATACACAGGGTTTCCAAAAGGCATTTTGAAAAACAATGTCATATCACAACAGAATATGCTGAGCTTTTTCCCAAATATAGTTTGATTTAAGTTAATTTAATTCTTATGAGTATTCTTAAGTATAATAAGTATAATTCTTAAGAGTTTCTTCCCTTTGTGATAGCTACCTCTGACTCAAACCAGTTCAGGTGAGTTATGCTAAACCTGATTTAAGATCAGGTCTTGAGAATCGTGGCAAACTGCCTTGTGTGTGATCCAGCAGGCACTTTACCTATGACCACGTGCATGCCCAAGCTCGCCAGGTGTCTCGAAGTTTCATAGCCCATCCCTCTGGCACCCCCCGTCACTATGGCAACCCTTCCATTCTTCCTGGGCAAAACTGGGTGGAAAAGAACAGGAGAACAGGAACATTAGAGAGAAATAATGATGATGCTACTTTTCAAGCTTGCTTTGGCCTTCCTGATCAAGGACATGCTCTCCATCTCACTGCGACTGTTGAAAAGGAACTCAAAAAAGTGTGTAAGTGTGTGTGTAAGTGTGTGTGTGTGTGTGTGTGATGGATGAGGGCACTAGCTAACATCACTGCATCATTCAAGAGCAACATAAAAGCCCATCCCTGGACTGCAAAATGTGATGTCTCTTGGAGACAAGCGTCAGGTGGCAAACAGCTGTAGCAAAAGAATAGCAGTGCACAAGAGACAATGGACTGATAACGCTGTGTCCTGACCCACTTTTAACATCTCTTTAATTTTGTTTTAGTGTCAGCATTTATCCTCCATTGGCGCCAGATTGTGGATGATTAAGGCTCAGTGTTAAATCACTCCACATTTTCAAAACTGTGCATCACCACAGCAATAACTCTTGGAAGCTTTGGCCCATTAGAAAGACGTTCATCCAAGCACTCGCCTACTACTGTCCAAATACTGACAAAAACAGTGACATGGTTAAGCCAACATTTTTAACAGAACATGAAATAAGGCAAGTTTATTTCTATGGCACATTATAATAGCTGGGGTCCTTCGATGTATAAGCCGCTACTTTTTGCACAAGCTTTGAACCTGTGAACCTTTGAATCCGACTGAAAGCCACCGAAATGAAGATAATAATAATAATAATAATAATAATAATAATAATAAGTTATATTTATATAGCACCTTTCATAAACCCAAGGTCGCTTTACAATGAACACACACACATGGGGGGGTTGAACCACACAAAAAAAACAATTGTAATAATAAAAATAATAGTGACAAAATAAACAGAAAAAAAAAGTCAACCATTAAACAGAAAGGTTTTTAAATCACAAAACACTGCTGTTCTATCTTGCTGTTCACAAGATAGAAGCCGTGCTACTGCATCTTAGCCTGAAAGGTAGGCAGATTATATTTTTCTGCTGTGCTGTAGGTTATTGTTATACAGGACATTTGTTACTCGTTTAAACAGCACAGTATATGATTTGTACTTGTAATTACCGGTACTTGTACATATACGTAAAAAGCTATGCAAATATGTACCGAGCTCAAAATGTTAATAGCTACTGGATGTAGCTTCATGTGTTGCACATTTACACTGTCTCAATATCTCTCAGTGAACAAACTTGATGTAAATAGTGTTCCACAGGTTGGTGATAATTGAATGTTTCACAGCAAAAGTAAAGAAGGTTTGTGGCCTTTACTGGTCTAATTATTCTTAAGAGTGTTACATCAAGTTGTTAAATGAGAGAGAAAGCTAAACAAAAGCCAAAAACAGCAGTGAGTTTACTACAACAAAAAATGTCAACGTCTCAATAACGTGTCATGTGCCTCTGAGCATCGACAACGAAGTCTAATGCTGTTCACAAGTCGACTTATTGCTGCGGAGACATGGCATCTCACTCTTCTTGAAAGGCCCTCGGGTCATTAAGGTTCTGGAGAACAGAGTTACAAGCTTCTACATAGAAACTCTGCCGATCCCATAGCTTTTCTATAGGATTCAGGTCTGGAGAAACAGCTCCATTTGAGGTTCCTCAGTTCCATAATGATACGTCCTCGATTAGATGGAGCACTGTCGACCATGAAGGTGAATTTAGACCTGTGTTGTTCATGCAGGGGAACAATGACTGGATTAATCATGTTTTTCAGGTAGTATGGGTTTGTCACTGTACCGTTCACAAAGTATAGGACAGTTCTGTATTGACTAGACACACCTGCCCTCACTAACAACACCACCACCAAAGGTTCCTCTGGTGACAGCAGTGGCTGATGCATATCGCATATTAACATCTCCATCATTTCTGCACTGAGGCTCACTGGTTCCTCGTCCAGCGTAAATGCTCCGTGGTTAATGCAAGATGACGCCTGTGTCTGCTGGTGTGGTCAGGTTCTCTTTTGAATGCTATGATGTGACACTTGGGTTCCTCTCACCTCCTTAAATGTGTCTGGAGTTGAGTGACATTCATCATCCAGTTCCACAGGGCACTGTTCACAATGAAACAGTCATCAGTGTGGGATGTGGCCAAAGGACGTCCACTTCTATGTCTTTCTGTGACTCTTCTAGTCTCTCTCTGTATCTCTGCTGCAACCTGCTGATGATGCTCTGTGACTCTGAGCTCAGTGGACACTTCCATCTGAGAACATCCTGTTTGAAGCCTCATAACGGCGAGGAACTGTTGATCAGTCCTTAAGTGTTGTCTTGGTCTCAGGATGTGAAAATGTGAACAGCATGATGAGGACGACTGTTTAAATAATAATTCTGATTGAACCAGGAAATGTGTTGGACGAATCCTGGATCAAACACCTGTTGTGAATTTTGCCGTTGTTAGATATTTCTTGTTAGTGAACAGCAAGTTGTGTAAAAAGTATTGACTCACTGAACAGTTGGGCATGTGAATTCAAAGGTTTAGGGAAGGTAACATTAAATTCACCTGTGAATGTTTTAGTGCATTTTAGGCTCATCCTGAAATTTCACTAGAAAGCCAAATATTTTTAACCTTTTGTGAGTAGTGTTTATTTCTTTTTTTCCCCTGGTACTAATACTTTACTAATGCACTAATACTGTGAACAACAGTCCACTGTGTGGCAAATCTAATCCCTAGTTTCTAGAAATCCCTTTAAATAAACTGTTCCTTTCTACTGATTCAAGATCAGTGCTTTCAGGTTTAAATTTGAACCAATAGTAGCCATTGCTGCTCCTGAAAAACTCAATCCATAATCAGTTGGGTCATGTAAAATGTCTGGGGAAGTGTTTGGAATTTAGGTCACGGGTTGATCCTCAAATACTTCTTATTACAACACAGTTACTCAGACACACACACAGTCAAAAAACACAATTCACAAGAAAGAATTTTGCTTTTTTCCTGGCCAAGAAAGCACATTTTCGCCCTCCATATTAGCAGTTATATATTGTTCCCACATCAGTCACTAAATAACACTATAAAGTAACAATCGGTTAAAACTGAGCTTGTGGTGGAGAGAAACACGACGAGATAAACTGACCACTGCATGTCCTGCTTTTCAGTTACAGGACATTTGTCAATATTGAGAAAAGAAATGACCAGACAAAGCTTCATATTTTACTTTATATATTATTTTCTTAACATTCTATTAACATATTAAACGTAACATCGTGGAAACGCACGTTAGTTCATGTAAATAGCAAAGGTCTGAAGTTAATAGCTAATACAGTTTTCATGTAATGTGTATATACTTAGCTAAAAGATTAAACAAAACGGTGGAGATTAAGAAATAAAAGAGTTAAAAGTTATACAATAAAATATAAAATAAAAGTTAATTCTCAGTTTGGGTTTGTTCAGCGATGTGACGGTAAAACTAGTAAATATAAATTACTGTCACATCTGTAAACAAACTCGTGAACTTCAGCACGTGAAGCGTTAGACTAAAATAGCGCAGAAATGTAAAACTAGTCTAGTTTAGCGACGACTACAGAACTTCTGACCTGGTAAGGCGAAGGACTTGTTGAAAAGCTGGTAGAGCAGAACTTTCAGGCCGACTAGATAAAGTCTGATGATTGGAAACAGATACGAGAAAAGCCACCCCATCTCTGCTCCTGTGTGTCCCTCTATTTACGCTCCGTCTTCAAGCCTTGAATAAAGCAGCTCGCCTGGTCGATAGTTCCGCTTTGCGCGCGCACAGTGCTCGAGACGGAAGGCGACTGTAATAAATAAATAAATAAATAAATAAATAAATAAATAAATAAATAAATAAATAAATAAATAAATAAATAAATAAA